>JAJPUD010012314.1:4801-49969 GCA_023553655.1 Myrmecobius fasciatus
TGGGGGAATAAAAAGACAAAAAAGTGAGACTTTGGGTTTTAGTCCCTTAATTGATTGTGTGATTTTAAGCAAATCAATGCACCTCTTTCCCAGCCTTGAGGCTGATGTTAATAATAATTCACATTTCTCCATTGCTTAAAGGTTTCCAATGCATTTTCTCTATATCAACCCCATGAGGGAGTACAAATAATAACATTTCTATCATAGAGATGAGTATAATGGAAATAGCTTCAGGACATGGGTTCATGACTTATCTCCACCACGTATGTGAATGTGGACAAATTTCATTCCCTCCATGAGCCTTTTATAAAATAGGGGTAATAATCCCACTCTCTAGCTCACAGAACTATGGCAAAGAAAGTGGTGTTTGTATCTTACTGCTTTAGAAAAATGTGAGCTATTGGTATATAACTGTTATTCACATTTTTTCCCTGCTTTGGTTTGCTTGAGACCAAAACAGAATCTATAGGGCTTTCAATCAATTATTCAAAAAGCATTTACTAAATGCTAACAAAATACTATGCACTGTGTTAGAAGCTAATTATTCAAGTACAAAAAATAAAACAACCCTTGCAATGAATTACATGCTAATTCTAAGTAGGTAGAGAGGGAGATTAGGCAGGCAGGCTACATGATATCTTCCAATTCCGAGATTCCCGAAACTAGCCTTCAATTGATAGGGGAAAGGCAGAGGTGTAATGAGAGTTATTCCAAGCTATAAGTCAAAAATTCAAGATTGGATCTGAAATAGCCCTAAGGGATCAATTAGAGTCCAACCGTTTATTTTATCCAGAATTAAACTGAGACCCAGAGAAGAATGAGTTACCCCATTTATAATTCAATTAGGGACAGCACTGAAACTAGAACCCTGTTTTCTAGAATCTCAACCTAATTTCCCCTGTTCCAGGCTATAAGTCAGACAGGCCAGATGAATGGAAAAGAATTGGAGGAGCTCATTTTTAAAGCTCAGGGGATGACCCATCCCCAGGGGTATCTCAAGCAAGTTGGCTAGCAGACTACACTGAAGTCAAAATTGGCTGGCTTGATGGAATTCCTCCCCAAATGAAACAGGGGAATTGGCTGGGGGGCTGCTTCTAAAGGGGGGTGAGTCCAGGGTCAGGAGAGAATTATCCAACAGAAACTACCTCCCCTCCAAAGAGCCCTTTAGTTTGCTGGGGGAACCAAAGTTTCTTCTTTTAGTTCTTTCCACCCATTGCCATCCATCCCCAAAGCAGACTCTCAATTTTTTTGAGGCTAAAGGCAGTTCTTGACAGGACTTGGCTTTTAAGGATGACCATAAATTTAGTCCCAAAAAGAGTAAAGAAAAAACCCAGAATCCTTTGCAGGGGGTGGGAAACATAATATTTTTCATGACTGGCTTGGTCTCTTGGGCTAAAGGTTTCTTGGAAATTTTGAGTGAAAATTAAAATCAGTTCTTTCATTTTGAAGGGAAAAATTAAAAGTTTCTCCCTTTCTTCTCCCCTCTTTACTTCTCATCTATGGATCTACCTCTCAGAGTCACCATGATATTATGGGGGGGAGAAGACAAAAAAAGTGGGATTTGGGGTTTTAGTCCCCATTTAATTGTGTGTTTTTAAGCAAGTCGATGTATCTCTCTCCCAGCTTTATTTTCATGAGGATTTTGAAACAGATGAGGCTAATGTTAATAATAATTCCTATTTCTCTAGTTTCCAAAGCATTTTCTTTACCTCATCCCCATGAGGCAGGCAGTACAAATATTAACATCTCTATCATAGAGATGAGGAAACTGGGGTCCTTTCCAGCTTCCTATGCTCCTATATGGGTAGTATAAGACTTAAGAGCCAACAATTATCAACTGGATGACTTCAAGCAAGATAAAGACAGGTTCCCTAATGACCAGAATTGTCCAGAAATGGAACAGGGGTGCCTCAGGAGGTGATGAGTTCTCTCTCATAGGAAGTTTGCAAGCCTCCTTCTGCCAAGGCAAAAGAAACAAGATCTTTCCTCTGTTCTGCCTCTCCCCATGTTCTCATTCCTATCCAACTCAGCCCTTTCCCTCCTGAGTTTATATGCATCTTTGCCCTCCATTTCTACTCTACCCTTAATAAATTCTCCTTCATCATTTTCACTTCCTTTCACACTCTTTCCACCTTCTGGAAACCTGGCTTTCTTTGAAAAACACATCGTACTTTGTCACCTTCTTCTCTGCTGGCTGATCATTCTGCAGTACAGTCCTCTTGTTCCTCTCCAGCTCTCACCCTGCTCTCTTTCTCTTTCTCTCTGTCTCTCTGTCTCTGTCTCTCCGTCCTCTCTGTCTCTCTCTTTCTCTCGGCTCATTTATTCTCAGCCTACACTCATGCTAGCAAATTAAGGTTCATCAGAGAGGGCAACTTGCAACTATTCTCAGATTTCTAGAAGTAGCCTTGTGTGGAGAGGGTCAGGCTACACTCTTATTACTAAGTACTAGTTCTTGAGCTCCTGCCGGTGTATCCTTGCCATTAACAAATCAGTAGCTGATTCAATTAACTTTTTTAAAAACTGAAAAAGCAAAGCAAGAATAATTATATGACGGAATAAGATGAAAACAGTTAATTTTACATAAAATTATGTAAGGACATTAAAGAAAAGAATGATGAAATTTAAAGGTTTGTGGCAGGAGGTTTGGGGATTGTTACTGATTAAGGGAACTGTAGATCAGGTAACATTTGATTTGGGATTTTTTTTTTATTAAAAGCTTTTTATTTACAAAAAAAAGAATAATTATATGACATTCTACCCAAAAACCTCTTCACCAATATACAGTGGAGGGTTTGTGAATTGGAGAGGGTGAAAACTTAACATCCTATGATAGTATCTAGGGAATATATATAGCCAGGACAAGTAACAACTCTAAATGTTCTTTTTTTCCCCTTGGTATTACCCTTACCAAATTACTTAATGGACATGACATCTTTCTTAGATAAGTGCATCTAATGATAACCTAGGCTTTTCTACTGAAAAGCTGATCCACTGGTAGACTGCTGCTCAGCTAGGTAACTCCATTGTTGATTGAGACAACTGCTGCTTTGGGACAGATCACTTTAGGATGATTCCCTTTTGGAGACAGTTCCCTTTATTGTAGGGATAGGCTGCTCTTCTGATGGACTAGTATTATTCACTACTGGAGAAGTGCTGCATTCTCTCAGAAAGGAGAGATACCCTGAGACTGGAATTTCAAATGACTTCTCAAATTCTCTTCTTTTGAGGAGCTCTTGAGGAGCTCTCAAAGTTTTTCTGGTTTATTGTTTTTTGTTTGCTTGCTTTTACTTTCCAGGCAACAGGTAGCAGTGCATAAGGGCATTACATTTTTTCACCTTACCAATCAATCAATTCTTCCAGATAGTAATTAGAAGTTCGAGGAGGTATTGTCTCTCTTTGACAAATCCTTCCTGGTTCAGGGTTGAGGTTTCCCAGTAAAAAAAACTCATTCTAACTTGAGGTGATTTATTAAATCCTAATTTCTGCTGGTTAGCTCACAACCAGACAAAGCCTATTTATCCAATAATTACAAAACCATTCTGGGATTCAGAGTCTCCCACATATCAATTCCAAAGCTCTCCTATTGTTCATGTGAAAATGAACTGCTGAGAAAAAAAGCTGAGCAGTCTTTGCCATGGATAAATATATTATGTATGCAAGTTGCTTTCTTAATGTTTTTAATATATAAATCTCACATTTGATCCTTTCGATCAGTTAAGTTGCCAGAGTCTGAGTGAAAGGGGGAAACTGGTGTACTAGTAAATGTGCTAGTTCTTGGAGATGGGAGAAGAGAGTGGGAAGATACTGTATACATGACAGACACACTTCTGAGTTTAATATGCATTATTAATATTTTCCCATCACTTTTTCTTAAATCTAGACAATCAACAAAATAATAAATCAAACCATGATTTGTGGAGTTGTTGATTTCTGAGATATAAATAATAACAACGAAAATTTAATAATTGGCTCTTAGAAGCTAAGTCCAAGCTGATCCTGGGACACTCCTGGGCTCATACTTACCTTTCTCATGGGCTACTCAGAAACACTAACCTAGAAGGAAGATTCAAGAAGCTTCTTCTTCACTTCTGACCCTTTAACTTTGCCCATTAATCTGCAGATTCTCTTCCTCTGAGGCTGACTCCAGTCAGTCCAGAAGAAATACAGATGTTATGATCTTCTGTCATTCCCCAGATCATTATTTCACTCTTTCTTAAGAAGTTTAGTGGTTAGTTCACAGTCTTCTTCTCTACCCCAACCACTGTTCTCTTCCTTGGGAAGAAGACATATTGCTGTCCTTTGAACTTGCTGACCTTCCAATTTATTTACCTTGTTAACTCTTACAATTTCCATCTTCCAAATTAGGGCTTGACCCACATCTAACACCACATACCAAGATAAGATCTAAATGGGTTCATGATCTGGATATAAAGAGTGATTTTGTAAACAAGTTAGAGGAACATAATATAGTTTACCTCTCAGACCTGTGGAGATGGAATCAATTTATGTCCAAAGAAGAACTGGAACTTTTAATTGAAAACCAGATAGATAACTTTGACTATATTAAGTTAAAAAGTTTTTGTACAAACAAAATCAATGCAGACAAGATTAAGAGGGAAGCAATAAATTGGGAAATCATCTTTACATTTAAGGGTTCTGATAAAGGTCTCATCTCTAAAATATATAGAGAATTGTCTCATATTTATAAAAATTCAAGCCATTCTCCAATCAATAAATGGTCAAAGGATATGAACAGACAATTTTCAGAGGATGAAATTAAAACTATTTATAGTCATATGAAAAGGTGCTCCAAATCACTATTGATCAGAGAAATGCAAATCAAGACAACCCTGAGATACCACTTCACACCTGTCAGATTGGCTAAAATGACAGGAAAAGTTAATGATGAATGTTGGAGGGGTTGTGGGAGGGCTGGGACACTGATGCATTGTTGGTGGAGCTGTGAACGGATACAGCCATTCTGGAGAACAATTTGGAGCTATGCTCAAAAAGTTATCAAACTGTGCATACCCTTTGACCCAGCAGCATTTCTATTGGGCTTATATCCCAAAGAAATCATAAAGGAAGGAAAAGGCCCCACATGTGCAAGAATGTTTGTGGCAGCCCTTTTTGTAGTGGCTAGAAACTGGAAATTGAATAGATGCCCTTCAATTGGAGAATGGCTGAATAAATTATGGTATATGAATATTATGGAATATTATTGTTCTGTAAGAAATGACCAGCAAGATGATTTCAGAGAGGCCTGGAGAGACTTACATGAACTGATGCTGAGTGAAATGAGCAGAACCAGGAGATCATTATACACGGCAACAACAGTACTATATGACGATCAATTCTGATGGACATGGCTCTCTTCAACAATGAAATGTTTCAAACCACCTCCAATTGTTCACTGAAGAAAGCCATATACACCCAGAGAGAGGGATGCGAAATGTGGACCACAACATAACATTCTCATACTCCTTGATTGATGTTTGCTTACATTGTGTTTCCTTTATCTGATATATCGTTTGTGTAGATAAGATTTTTCTTGCACAACAATGATAAGTTTGGAAATATGTATACATATATTCGATTTGCCAATATTTTAACATAATTAACATGTAGTGGATATCCTGCCATCTAGGGGAGGGGTGGGGAGTTGGGGGAAAATTTGTAACGGAAAGCTATGTAAGGGTTATTGTTGAAGAATTACCCACACATATGTTATGCAAATAAAATAAAAATTTAAAAAAAAAACAATTTCCATCTTCCTTTTATTTCAATAATCCACAGGCATTATCATACCTTAGACCTCGCCATCACTACAAACTCTTCCACCTCCATAATCCTGAACTTAGAAATTCTCTGATTATATTCTCTTACCTTTTCATTGCTCTTTGTTAAACTACTTTCTGAGTTAGAGATGGCTTTCTTTCTGGACTAAGGCTTTCCTTTGATCCCATCCTTCTCTGTTTTCCTTCAGTAGTTTGTACTGTCAATTATTCTTGCTCACTATCTCATCTTCAGTCCTTCCTTATCTCCTTGACTCCTACACCATGAAATTGTTCATGTATAAACCACATTTTAAAAACCTTCACTTGACCCAGTCATCCTCAAGATGATGTCTTATATTTCTCTTCCCCTTTAGTCTAAAACTCCTAGAAAATTATCTTTGATGTTGAGAAATTTAAGGATGCTTCCACCTCATCATCCACTCACTTCTTGATCCTTTGTAAATAGACTTCTGACCTCACCCACCTATTGAAAATGCACTCAGTGGCCTTTTTTCTCTTGACTTTGATGTCTTCAACACCATTATTCCCTCATCCCCTTAGCTCCCATGACACCAATTTCGCTTCATTCTGCTTCCACTTTTCTATCTAATTACTTATTCTTATTTTTTTTTAATCATCATGAATCTCCCACCCTTTTGAAATGAGCATAATTCAAGATTCTTCCCTGGGCTTTCTTCTCTCTTTTGATTGTCTCATCTATTCTCATGGGTTCAATGATCATTACCATAAAGCTATTTTTTTACTTCTATCTATACAATCTAATCCTGTTCCTGAAATCTCATGCCATATCATAAACTGGGTGCTACACATCTTCACCTGGATGTCTCATAGACATTTAAACATAATGCTTCCCAAATCTTGGACAATTCACTTAGCTTCCTTTCTAAATTCACCCCTCCTCCAACCTTCATATTAAAGGTCTCATTATCCTTTTATTTGATGTTGTTGTTTGTCCTTCATTCATGTAAAGGACCATGACATCAGAGAGGTAACACCATGACATGCAAGTGACCTGGATTTAAATGAGGGAGGCTGTGGACTCCAGAGCCATATGAATCCAGTGGTCAGATATAGATCCAGACTACTGGAAATGGCCCTGGATGCAGTGGGAGACCTTGGCCTTTTTAAACTAATGTCTTCAATAAGTCTTTAGTTAATTTGATTAGAAAAAGGAAAGAGGAAAATCAAATTGTTAATCTCAAAAATGATAAGGGAGAACTTTCCACCAATGAAGAGGAAATTGGAGCAATAATTAGGAGTTACTTTGCCCAACTTTATGCCAATAAAGTTGATAATCTAAATGAAATGGAGGAATATCTACAAAAATATAGACTGCCCAGGTCAACAGAAGAGGAAATAAATTATTTAAATAACCCTATTTTAGAAAAAGAAATAGAACAAAATATTAATCCACTCCATAAGAAAAAATCTCCAGGGCCAGATAGATTTACATGTGAATTCTATCAAACATTCAAAGAACGATTAATTCCAGTACTATATAAACTATTTGAAAAAATAGGGAAAGAAGATGTACTACCAATTTCCTTCTATGATACAGACATGGTGCTGATAGCTAAACCAGGTAGGGTGAAAACAGAGAAAGAAAACTATAGACCGATTTCCCTAATGAATATTGATGCAAAAATCTTAAATAAGATATTAGCCATGAGATTGCAGGATAATACACTATGACCAAGTAGGATTTATGCCAAGAATGCAGGGTTGGTTCAATATTCGGAAAACTATCAGCATAATCAAATATATTAATAACCACACTAACAAAAATCATATGATTATCTCAATAGATGCAGAAAAAGCATTTGAAAAAATCCAACACCCATTCCTATTAAAAACACTAGAGAGTATAGGAATAAATGGGCTTTTCCTTAAAATGATCAATAGCATCTATTTAAAACCATCAGCAAGCATCATATGTAATGGGGACAAACTAGAGCCATTCCCAATAAGATCAGGAGTGAAACAAGGCTGCCCACTGTCACCATTACTATTTAATATTGTATTAGAAATGTTAGCTTTGGCAGTAAGAGAAGAAAAAGAGATTAAAGGAATTAGAGTAGGTAATGAGGAAACCAAATTATTACTCTTTGCAGATGATATGATGGTATACTTAGAGAACCCTAGAGACTCAACTAAAAAACTGCTAGAAACAATTCACAACTTTAACAAAGTTGCAGAATACAAAATAAATCCACATAAATCATCAGCATTTTTATATATTACCAACAAAGTTCAGCAGCAAGAGATATAAACTAATGTCTTCAACAGGTCTCAGTCTCACTGAAGCTGCACTAATTCTGTGATTAAGGCTAAGTAGCAATTGAGGCAAAGAATCTACTCCATAAAATCCAAACAAATAAATAAATGAATCTGGAAGGGGAAGAGCCCAGGTTGGCAATCATCATTATCATTGACTTTCCTTCTCCTTCATAATTAATATCCAGTAACCTACCAAGTCTTATCTCCTATGCCATCATTCTACTTCCACAACATTCCTCTCATCCATTTACTTTACTCACACAGCTACCACCCTAGTTCAGACCCTCATATCTTTCCTGGACTATTGCAATGGCCTACTAATTGATTGTAAATTCCTGGAGTCAGGGATTTTGTACTTTTCATATTTGCTTCTTCGATGTGTTCATAATGCTTGACACAGAAGGTGTTTGATGAATATTTTTTAAATTGCTGAATGCCCTGGGATCTATGAAAAATGAATCATTCTAGGTCATAAAGTAGGTAAGCTAGGGTAAGTCTCTTCTAACCCTAATTTCAACTCTAGCATAATTTCCACCATTCTTAGGACAAGAGATGAATAGCTTTTTAAAGATCATACTCTAGCAGAGCTGAAAGGAACCTTAGAGGTTAACTAGTTTAACCATATCAGTCCATATTTATACTACATAGACTGATATTATAATCTACTATTAGTCCATATCTCATTGAGATATAGACAACTTGCATGCATTGCATGCATGGGGTTCCAATCCCATTACCATTTCACACTTCTCTCCATCCCACTTCTCTTGGCAAGGCTGTGATATTTATGATAATTGGTCCAATATAAATCCATTTCCTTATATGAGAGGGGCAAAAAGTTCCTCATACAATGGGATTTTGCCATTTACAATAAAAGGAGGTTGAAAGTGCTTACTTATCTAATTATTCATAGAATGTATAAAAATAATAACATTTTTTCTTCTGAGGCAATTGGGGTTAAGTGACTTGGCCAGGGTCACACAGCTAGGAAGTATTAAGTATCTGAGGCCAGATTTGAACTCAGGTCCTCCTGACTTCAGTGCTGGTGCTCTATCCACTGCATCATCTAGCTGCCCCTGTCTTTCTCTTTCAAACCCATTCATTACATCTTACTCATATTACCCTTATCTATGTACATATCTGTCCCTCTTATTAGGATGAAATCTTCTAGAATGCAGGAATGGCATGGAAAAATTATTGGATTTGGAGTCAGAAAACATGGAGTCAAATCCTGACTCTGCCATTTGCTGCTTAGGTTACCTTGGATAAGCCACTACTCCCTGAGTTGCCATTTCTTTATCCATAAAATGCAGAATTGGATTATAAGACTTTTAATGAACCTTCCAATTTGAAATCTATCAACTTATTATATATAACTATGCCAATTAATCAACCAACAAGCATCAATTAGGCATTTACTATGTGAAAGGCACTTCTGGGAATACAAAGAAAAAGCAAAAACAGTCCCTTCTTACATTTCAGTGGGGAAGACATATATATATATATGTATATATATGTTCATATATATATATATGTTCATATATATATGTATATATATGTATGAGAGATAATCATTGAGTCAAGTGAATTACCCCATCCTGCATGAAGTAAGTGATAATATGCTACACCATAATGCCTTTTTTTTTTTCCCTGAGGCAATTGAGGTTAAGTGACTTGCTCAGGGGTCACACAGCTAGGAAGTGTTACGTGTCTGAGGCCAGATTTGAACTCAGGTCCTCCTGATTTCAGGGCTGGTGCTCTATCCACTGCACCACCTAGCTGCCCCCACACCATAATACTTCAAACAAGTGAAAATGTTTGGATTGAATTACTCAGTTATAGGTTTTTAGACTAAGGTAGAAAAAATCCTGACTAACTTAAGTGTCCTAGAAAGTCATTGGATGAATTTAAGTGATGTCATACAGGAAATGTACACCAATTGATTGAGAAAATTTGGTCATGTCTTCTGGCTCATCTCTAAATTAACAGACCATTTTGCAATCTAGGGGTGTATCTGGCATCTCAGGATGGAAACCTTCCAACCTTTATCCTTGAGAAGGAATTTGTGAAGGAGAAAGTAAAGTAGAGAGTTTTGACCCCAGCCTTGACCTCAGGCTCCCCATGGGCCAACCTGGTTAGCTTTGAAGGGTCTGAAAGAACCTAAACTTCCCAATGGCATCCCAGCAGCACTCCCAGAAAAACTGATTCCAGTGTCAAAATTAGAAGCTGGAAACAGCCTGAACTTGATGAGGTAAGGGAGATTCAAGGTTTGACAAGGAATCCAAGCATAAAGACTTACTATTCCTAAAGAGAACTTTATGAGTATTTTGCAAAGGCAAGAAAAAAACTATCAGAAACTATCACAGAAACTGTGAATTACATTTATATTACATGTGCTTTCTAAGTTTGAGTACATTTCCCCTGGACTTGGTAGTGGGACAGACTTTTAGGGATGTGTTTTGTGCTACCTATAAAATCATAATAAATATCCATTTCAAAAAGCTAATTAAGTCTAACTTGCTAATTGATATCAAATAATAAACATAGTGGGAAGCATGCAGATAGGATGACCACTGCTAACCCTTCGGGGCTACTCCAAAACTTTTAGGGAATAAGTGACAACCATGCTCTGGGGACCCAGGACACCACTTCAAGTGGAGGCAGAAAAGTTCAGAGTATGTGATATATACCTAAAGAGGTACATACAAGGTATGTGCAGAATCAATGAAAGATAATGTTAGAGAGGAAAGCATGAGGAAAGACCTGCTACAAAAGGTAACATTGGTGCTGAGTCTTAAAGAAATTCAGGAATCCCAAAAGGTGGCGATGAAGTGAGAGAATGTTACAAACATGGAGAAAAGATTTTTTTAAAAAAAGGCATAAAAATGGAGATGGAGAATTGTGTGTGAGAAACAGCAAATTGGCCAAAATGGCTGAACCACGGGGCATGTTGAAAGGAGTAATACCTAAGAAGAATGGAAAGATATGAAGATACAAGTTTTGAGTCACTGGAGTCTCCCAAGTTTTTATCTCTAGTGCTTAATTAATGCTGGTTGTTGAAATAAAATTAGATGAATGGGTTGGGAGCCAATGACCAGAGTCAGAAAACTCAGAAAATTCAATGCAGTGTATCCTGTGGTCATCTTGTACTAGATGCCATGAGGGACATAGGAGCAACCAAAAGTAATTTGACATTCTATAGTCTGTGACAATTTATAAAGCAGCTTCACAGTCATGACCTCACCTATTTACTACTGGTTATTTTAAACTATTTCTCATAGGCTGGGACAAGTCATCCAGCAACATGCTGCAAGCAACTTAGGGCCACCATACAGCTCTCCATTGCCCTTTGTGTTACTTATCAAAACAAGAGATGTGTTTTTTAATGGGGGAGGGGGAAGCTTTCTTTGAATACTTCCCTTTTCTTGTAAGCATAATAAGAATGCTTATTCTCTTGTCTTGCATTGCAGTTTTCCATCTTAGGAGAATCAGTTTGTTATGTTGATCAGAAACTTTTGTGGACATTTGAGGAGTAAATATCCATTACATTTTTAAAAAAAAAATCAATGTAATTAGACTGGAGAACATTACACAGGAGGAAAAAAGTGGAGGAACTTGGGTAGTTTACCTGATGATTAATAAATATCATTGATTTATTTTTTAAAGAGTGAGAGAGCATATGATACTGTCTTTAAGAATTTGAAGCAGTGGATGTAGAAGGTTTAAACTTTTGTTCTACTTGGCTTCAGAAGACAGAATGAGGAGCAATGGGTAGAAATTGCACAGACACAGATTCAGGCTTGAAATACAACCTAATAATCAGACTTGCCCCAAAGTGGAATGAACTGCCTTAACATTTAGTAACCTACCTGCAATACCAGAGGTCTTCACCCAAAATTTGTTAAGCAATATTTGTTAAATGAATTGCAACAGGAAATCTTTTGGGAGGATAAATTGGGAATAACATGATTTCATCCAACTTTAAAGGTCTATGATTCTAAGTTATTTCTGTGAGATTTAAAATGAGGAAGTTGGATGAGATGATCTCTAAGACTCATCCTCATATTAAAGGTTTATGAATCTCTGATTATCTGTTCATTATAAAAATTATGTGAGAAGACCTCCAGGTCATGTGACCAAGAAGATGAAGGATTGGGCATTTTCTGTGATTCTTTTCACCTCACAAATCTCTCCATATTAGGAATTATGAATAAGCAATAAAACAATTTCAACTATCTTATCCTAATCCATCTAATGCCTCAGAGACTCATATAGCATGAATTTTCTCAGATGTTGTAGTAGCATGGCACTATCTTTGCCACAGCAGAGCGAGGCCAGAAAATGGAGGAAGAAATGGAAAACAGAGAGAAATGTGAATATGCCTGGTGGCACACCACTAAGCCTGAGGAAAAGAGCTCAATATCCATTTGGGACAGATCTGACCCCCCAGAAATCATATGGAGAAGAGACAGAGGCTATTGATCCATGTATTGCCCAACATGAGAGGAGGCTGAGACACTTCAAGATTCAGCTCCCAAGGAAACTACCTTTTTATGGGAGAGAGTCAGAAAGTGAGAAATAGGGAAAAGGAAATAAAGAAAAAAGACTGAAATTTCCAAATATCTTAGGAGGAAGAAAACTCAAAAGACCTTAAGATGAGCCAAAGAACCAAAAGGAGAAATATTAATAACAAAAGTGAATATTGGCTTCAGATCATGTAAAAGAGTTCAAGCGTCTATGAATAAATATTGCAAAACAAAGAAAAATTAAACATTTGATGAGACAGAGGACAGTGTGGATTTCCAATAAAACAAGGAATGCCAGCAAGGTGTTCTCAAATGTTTAAACAAGAAATTAAAAATTGTGAAAGCAGAATGTGTGGTCTGCACTGCATAAATAAATGGAAGCATAGAAAAACCTGAATCCATTGCATCATGTCTTGAATTCAAGTCTCACCAAAGAAGCAAAAAAGAATTAGTTGAAATGCAAATATACAGAAGTGAAGGATAATGTGGAAGACCTGAAGCAAACATCAATAACATTAAAACAAAACACTATCTCTATGTAAGCAAAGCATATTGATCTCAAAGACAGGGTGCATAAATATAATATTTTTTTAAAAATAGGGTAACTAGAAGGGCATGATAAGTTTAAAAAAACACAAAAAACACTTGAATATCATAATGAATAAAATAATGCAAGAAAGGGGCAGCTAGGTGGCGCAGTTGATAGAGCACCAGCCCTGAAGTCAGGAGGACCTGAGTTCAAATCTGATCTCAGACACTTAACATTCCCTAGCTGTGTGACTCTCGGCAAGTCACTTAACCCCAATTGCCTCAGCAAAAAAAAAAAAATAAAATAATAATAATAATAATAATAATAATAATGCAAGAAAACTGTCCAGAACTTCTAAATACAGAAATATAAAATACAGAGGGAATCTACACATTGCTTCCAGAAATTTTTTTTTCTTTGAGAGAGTCAAAGAAGGGATTATTAGCTCATTTTTAGTAGCATTTAGCATTTAGTAATCATCTACCTGTCACCAGAGGTTTTCAAGTAAAATTTTTTAAGCAATATTTATTAAATATATTGTACCAAAAATTTTTTTGGTGAATAAGTTGACCAACATGGTCTGCTCCAACTCTGAAGGTCTATAATTCTAAGTCATTTCTGTGAGACTCAATGTCCTTAATAAGGATCAGAGGAACAGAACAGTTCAATAATGACTGAAGTCACAAATCTAATGTAAATGATATAGTTAGAATTCAGATACCAACTTTTCTGATTCCGAGTCTAGTTCTCTTAACTCTATACTACCCTGGTTCCTACCCTCAAGTGGTTTATAATTGTGTAGAGATATTTAACAATTAAACAATATTTAAATATATGAAACCACTGGAGTTGGAATTCTCAAATTTGGGGGCAGACTAAGGAAATGTATGAATAGATACTTCTCAGAAATATGCTTTTAAGTGTGTGAAATAAAATACATAGAATCACAAATAGATTGAATGTTACTGAAAAATAATGATATGTATTTTTCAAACACCATATCACTTTAAAAAAGTTAATAATATCATCTTGACTGTTTTTTTTTTTTCTAAATGGAAAGAACACCAGAGGGGGGCTCAAAAGCTATAATGATGGATAGTAGCAATATAGTCACCTTCTCTTCCTACACATATGCACCTGAATAGTAATCATATGCCCCTCAGTGGATGACCCCAACTTGTCAAAGTAACTATAATTTGAGGGCAGAAGTAGGTGAGCCAGTTACAGCCTAGAAGAAAGAGAGTGAGAGTTTGGAGCAAGTTTGGGGGTTTATTTGGAAGAAAGGTATCAGTATTTGGATGGGGAAATAATCAGAAAAGGTGTCATATAGAAGACAGTATTTGAGCTACAACTTGAAGGAGGAATTCTATGAATCAGGTAAAGAAGTGCCTTCTAGGGATGGTAGTAGACCAGTTCTGAGGCACAGAAATGGTAAATGGAGTGTCATGGATGAGGACAGAAAGAAGGCCAGTCTGTTGTTATATCACAGCATAAGAGAGGGAGTAATATCCATTGAGGCTGGAAAGATAATTTAGGGCCAGATATATATATATATATATATATATATATATATATATTTTTTTTTTCTAATTGAGTAGAGGAATGGTGTAGTCAGATCTGTGCTTAAGGAAAGTCATTTTGGTAGCAGTATATAGGATAGATTGGAATGGGGAGAATTGAGACAGGAAGACCAATTAAGAAGCTGCTGCAAAATCTAGGCTAAGAATAGAATAAGATAGAAAGAATATCTGAACTAAGGTAGCAGTTGTCTGAGAGGTTAGAAGTAAGAAATAAAAAATGTGATGCTAGAAATGGCAAGATTTGATGATGGATGGGCTATTTGAGGTGAGGAAAAGTAAAGAAGAGTCAAGAATAAAACTGAAGTTATGAACTTGGAAGACTGGAAAAATGCTGATGCCTTCACCAGAAATAGAGAAGTTTGGACAAGGGAAGGGTTTGAGGGGAAAGATAATGAGATCTGGTTTGGGACATTGTGAGTTTGAGGTATCTAGGAACATCTAGTTCAAGAGGTCTAAGGGATGGTTGGTATTGATGGTAATGGGAGAGATTGGGGCAGGATAGATAAATCTATGAATCTAGATAGAGATAATCATTAAACCATGAGAACTAATGGTGTCACCCAAAAAGAATGTAGAGAAAGAAGAGCTTTGGAAAGAGTCTAGGAAAGCATTCATGGAGGTGTGATGTGTACAATGAAGGAGAAAAGGCAAGGGTTACTGGGGAAGTCGATTTTAGTGAGCACCCAATTTCTCCAGACCCTAATCACACAATTGAAAAGTATTGGAGCCAGTCTACTATCTCCAAACTCAGCACCCTTCCCGCCCCACCACACCAAGCCAAGTTGGGTGTAAGGATCAGAAAGCTAGAAGACTTTTGTCTTGGGTGGCCCAGACTTCAGCCTGCCTATGGATAAGGGGACTGGCCCAGAAGACTCTTCAAAGACAGATTCTGACACTTGAAGACTCAAAGCATGAATTCACCGCCTCCACCTTCTCAGCAGGGAACCAGCTTCTTAAGGCATTTGTTTAACTAGGGTCATTTTCTCCTGGCAGTCACTGTGGATGGTGGAAAAAAAAAGTAAAAAACAACAACCCCTCCCTCCTCTTCTCAGCTATTTTTACTGCCCTGACAGGAGCAAGAGACCTACGTCAATAGAACCTGGTGTTCCCTCCTCCTCTCTAGAAGGACCCTGCAGGACAGAGACCCCTCCAGCTCCAATATTCTCTCTTCTGTGGCCTAAGATCCCTCCTAGGGCTATATGTCTGTGTTCTAATTTCTAAGGTCCCTTGTAGCCCTGATATTACATGAACGATCTTCTTTTACCTTAATTTAAAGATTTTTTTTTTGGATACCAAAGATACTTTCCAAAAAACATCCATACCGACCTCAGTGATTATGCCTCAGTTCCATTTTCTATTGAGAAGGAGTAGTTAGCAGAAAGAAAAAATGGTTCCTTTATCTGCCTTTGATTCTTACAGACTCCTTCCAGCTCTGTAATTCTATGTTCTATATTCTAAGGCTGCTCTCAGGTCTACATTCTATATTTTGGAGTCCTGTTTCTATATTATTATTCTACATTCTACCATTCGAAGTCCTAAGGCCCCCAGAGTGGGTATTCCAATATCTCTTCCAGTTCTGGTATTTTCTGTCCTATGTTTTAAGTTCTCTTCTTCTCTGGCCTTCTTTATTCAGTCCCCTAGGGTAACAGGGGGATTTATGGACATGAGTAGGGGTTTGGTCTAGGGTAATCCTGTGCATCAGCTCCTGGGAAAGCTCTAGGTCTTCAGGGCCCCGCCAAATAAGCCAGGGTTGGCAGAGAAAATATAAATTAATGTAATTGGCCCCTATTATCACTTTGCTCCAAGACTGCTAGCCTAATCTGGTGCTGAAGTAATTAATTGGGTGTGAAGTGGCTACTGAGCCAAGACTCACTTGAATGGAACAAACCAGCCTCTTGGCTTTGGGCCTCCCGGTGGCGTCTTGGCTCTGGACCGCTGGGTGTGGGGGGGCTGGTGAGGCTAGGCAGGCAGAGCCGGGACTTAAAAATAGCACCTTGCTTTGGCTGCTTCCCCTGACCTTCCCAGAATGGGGACTGGCCCACACCCCAACCCAGGACAGCAAGGAGAAACAAGAAAAATGTGAAGAGAGGGGGGTTCTCCTACCTTTCTTTGGAGTGCGCTGGTCTCTACTCTGGGGATTCCTAAACCCTCACCAGTTTCCTCCTTCTTATGGGGCTACTCACTCCAAAGTTAACCAAAAAGGGAAAAGTTCATAAGCTAGGAGCCAGGAAGAGCCTTTTCCCTTTTTTTTTTTTTTTTTTTTTTTTTTTTTTTTTTTTTTTTTTTTACAAACGAAGGGGATTGGACCAGATGATTTCCAATATCTATGTCTTGTAATTTTAACATTTTATGTTCCATATTCTCTTCCAGCTCTGATAAAATATATTATAAGGTTTCTTCCAAATGTGACATTGTATGGGATAAGGTCCCTTCAAACGCTGAAATTCTAAGTTTTAGGGCCTCTTTCAGAGCTGATCTTCTGTGTTCTGAGGTTTTTCCCAGCTCTGATATTTTATGTTTTAAGGGTCCTTCTTGTCTGACATTCTATGATAAAGCCCCTTTCAAAATCTGAAATTCTGTGTTCTAAGTTCCTAGTTCTAATAAGCCAAAAAATTATGTCTTCTTGTTACATACCTAGCATTTAAATATTTGAAAATATCTGCCATGTCCCTTATTAAATTTCTTCATTTTTATATATAATATCCTGTCTGATGGAGTCAGAAAGACTCAGACTTAGAACTAGTTGATCCTGAGAGAGACTCTTAAGCTCTCTGTGCCTCAGTCTTATTGTCTGTAAGATAAAAGAATTGAGCACCACAACCTTTATAGTCCTTTTCAGCTGTTAGTCTATACCTGTGATTCTAGGCCCCAGCTCATCAATGTTCCTCCTAAGACACCTCCTTCCTAAAGTCCTCCCATGGGGGAAATCTGTAACAACCTAGAAGACTTGCCAGTCTTGACTGCCCTTGAAGTCCTTGATGATAGGAGTATACGACAAAATAACCTATGCAATCCCAGACTTACTTTTGACAATGATTCAACATGGGCAGATCACTCCCTTTTATGGAATTTATTTCAGAGTAAATACTTTCTACACCATCTATTCTACAGTTTGTTCTGGGGAAAGTTGACTTTGCAAACCTTAAATCAATATAAAAATGGGAGTGATGGTTACAATTGCTCTTTCCATTCCAGCCTCAGGAATGCCTGCTGATGTCCTGATTGATTTGTGGATTGCTCTACCCAAGCAAGCATTTATTAAATTTAAGGGGCACAATAAATTGAGTGCCAGGTCTGGAGTCAGGAAGACTCAGGCACTTACTAATTGCGTGACTCTGGGCAAGTCATTTCACCTATTTGCCTCAGTTCCCTCATCTGTAAAATAAGCTGAAGAAGGAAATAGCCAATCACTTCAGTTTCTTTGTCAAGAAAACCCCAAAGGAGTCACAAAAAGTCATATATGACTGAAACAACTAAACAGCAACAATAATATACTAGACACTGTGCTAGGTGGTAAGAATATAAATTTTTTAAAAATGAAACAGTCCCTGTCCTGAAGAGGTTTATATTCCATCAGGGAAGACACATGCAAAAATAAGGATAAACAAAATTTTGATAAAATAACATAAAGGAATTTTAATAGAGAAAGGGGAAGATCCTAACAGAAAAATCAAGAAAGAACTTCATGTAGGAAGTAGCATTGTAGATAATCTCTAAGGGAAAATATAGCACTTTCCAAGCAGAGGTGAGAGGAAAGCATTCTAGGCATGAAAACAGTCTTACAAAAGTTTGGAAATGGGGTGAGGGATGCTGTGTTATTAGGAATAGATGTAGATGAACTGATAAGTATGCAGGGAGAAATAATGTATAATAAATCTGAAAAGGTTTTATTAGAGTGAGGTTGTAAAGGGCCAAACAGAGGAGTTTGTATTGGATCTTAAAGGTAATAAACAGTCACTGGAGTTTATTGATCAAGGAAGTGCCATGGTCACCCCAAATACTTTGTCAAGGCCAATCCATGGCCCCAAGGGAAAATCCAAGAAAATATGAAAGTTACAGACAATGCTCCTATCATTTGGGAGACTTCATTCAACCTAATTTATAGTTCATCCATACTCACGAAATTCACAAAAGATATGCTTCTTTTAAGTCTTGGAACAAAGAATGACTTAATTTAGAAGAACCTTAAAAAATAGAACATAGAATATCTGAGCTGGGAAGAATCTGACTTCCAGATAATCTGACTCCCTCATCTTTCAGATGAGGAAACTGAAGCTCAGTGCAGGGGATATAAAATGCTATTGATCAGTGGTTGTAGCAGTACTAGAACTAAATCCTTTTTTTTTTTAGGGTCTAGAGCTAGAAGCAGGACTTAAAGTATGTTTGTGTATATATATATATATATATATGCACGCACATATATACACACCTACAATCATATATGTATTATATACACAAATATATACATGTATATATATATATATATATATATATATTTACATATACACGTGTGTATGTTTATGTGTAAGAGGCATAGGAGTTAAGGTCAAAAGATAGGAAAGCAGAAGGCCCATATGGGGAACAATTAAAGGTTGAGTTTGCCTGGAATGAAGGGAGCAATGGAAAGTCAAGCTGGTACCATATTGCAAAAAGGCTTCAATGCCCACATATCTGGAGCTGGACTTTATTCCATGGGCAATGGAGAAACAATATGAATAGAGGAAAGTTACAGTCAAGATTTAAGAAGATGATCTTAGCATTATGTGCAAGAGTGATGAGAGAGGGGAAGAAGAGAGAGAGAGAAACAAAGAGAGAGAAATAGAGAAAGAAATAGAGAAAGAAATAGAGAGAAACAGAGAGAGAGAGAGAGAGAGAGAGAGAGAGAGAGAGAGAGATAAGATCTGAGGCTACCTCACCACCAGCTTGGGAGGTAAATCATTAGGGCCCAAAGTCAGCATACTTAAAGTCAGCCTGTGATGAAAGATGAGATGTCTTGGGCCAAAGCTCTGAGTCTTCAAGCCTGGCATCTCATAGGCTGCTGGTGTAGCTTCTCTGGTCCCAGTAGCATCCCTAGCCTATGACTTGCTGGCCCTGGTCCTTAGCTGGGAGCCAAGAGCTGAAGTGCACAAAGAGGTACCTTGAGAGGGAGCTTATTGGTTATTACTATCATTGTCCAGCTATTCCATTGATAAGTTTGGGACCATGTTGTAAATTTTAATTTTAAATGCCAAACAAAAGCATTTGAATTTAATCTTAGATGTAATATAGAGCCACTGTAGTTTACTAAGCAGGAGAGTGACATGATCAACAATCATAGTTCAGGGAGAACTGTATGGATGAACCCTTTAAAGACACATGGAGGGCTGGCGATTCTTCTTGTACTCCTGATCAATTCAATTCAACAAATTCTTATGATTTCTTAAGTCCCTGACAGCTCTGAATCCTAGAGTTCCATCTATAAACTCTAGATTACAAAGAGTGATAAGGAAATAGAAATTTTACCTTCTAATTGCTAAAGTAGGAAGGAAAAGCCTAGAATGTTAGAATGAGAGGGAACCTTGAAGAGTATCCAATCCAATTTCTTCATTTTCCAAACAGGAAAACAAAGGCCTAAGGGGAAGTGGTGACTCAACAAGTCAGTGACTGCTAACCCAGTGTCCTTTTCTTCCATTGTCTCTTCCTGGGCCTCTCTCCTTCCATCCTAACCCTTCTCACATTCCCCACAGCTACTTATGGCAGTGTCTATAGTTCTGGTCCTCTGGAGAGAATTCAGATCTCTCTACATTGACTTCAATCTTCCTCAGATGTGACTGAGGAACTCTCAAAATTCCATCATACACAGTTATGTGAATGGTGAAAAGTAACAATCAGAATCTCAAACCCAAATGAGATCTCAGAGGACATCAAGTGAGATTCTGACCTTAGCTGTAGTCTCCTCAACTTCTCTCCAACAAGAAGTCATCTTGCCTTCAGACATCTCTAGTGATAGGAAGCTTACTACCTCCTAAAATCAGCTCATCCCACTCTAGAAAAACTCTGATTGTTAGAAAAACTTCCCTTATGTTCTTTTTCTTTGGGGTACCACAAATGGCCATTCTGGAAAAGAGCTTACAAATTCATCATCCTGTCTACTCATTCTTATTTTCCCCAACTAAACACTATGGGCTGTTTCACTCACCTTCCTCAGAGAGTTTTCTGTATGCCCACGTCAGGTGAATACTTCTCCCTCAGAACAAGAGTTTCCCTTCACCCTAGGGGCTGAGTTACCCCTTCAGGCTAAGGTTTTGATGAACATAGACATTAGGTCTCATGCCCCCAACATGGTCTCTGAGGCAAGGTGCTATATATTACTCTGAAGTTCTTTGGAGTATATAGGACTTAGAGATTTAAGTGATTGCACCATAATCATGTAATTATGATAATGATAATGGTTGTTGAATTAATTTATTAAATAACTTGCCCAATACCAGTTCCTCATCCCATGAGCTTCCTTCCCTGACTCTTTCAAGCTCCCTAAATTCTGGAGACTCATTAAGATCTAACTTGCCCAGGAATATTCCCTTCAGGCAAAGTAGTTGTAATGTAAAATAATAATTCCTTACTTGCCTTTGGCCCTTTGTGGTTACAAAACACTTTCTCATTCATTGTCTCACTGGAGGCCAACACCAGCAATGAGGTCATGAGGGCAGGAATTATTATCTCCATTTCACAGATAAAAAAGCTGAAGACCAAGAATAGAAGTGATTTGCCAGATAACCCTGTGAATTGAGAAGACCCAAGAGATTCAAAAGGCTAATTCTCATCCAGCCCAACTCATTCATTTTTTCAACATGCAGTTTTATTTTCAGTTTTGTATTCTCTTCCTTCTCCAAGCCCATTACAAATTTGTACGTAAAGTCAAACAAAACAAATTCTTCCATTATCCATGTCCAAAAAAGAAAGAGAGAAGAGGAGAGGAGAGAAGGAGGAGAAGGGAAGAGAAGAAGGAGAAGAGAAGAGAAGAGAAGAGAAGAGAAGAGAAGAGAAGAGAAGAGAAGAGAAGAGAAGAGAAGAGAAGAGAAGAGAAGAGAAGAGAAGAGAAGAGAAGAGAAGAGAGGAGAAGAGAAGAGAAAGAATAGGAGAAGAGAGGAGAGGAGAGGAGAGGAGAGGAGAGGAGAGGAGAGGAGAGGAGAGGAGAGGAGAGGAGAGGAGAAGGAGGAGAAGACAAACAAAGGGAAGAAGAGAATAAGAGAAGAAATAAAAGGAGAGGGGAGAAGAGAATAGGAGAGGAGAGAAAAGGAGAGGAGAGAAAGGAAAGCAGAGGAGAGGAGAGAGAAGAGAAGAGAAGATATTTCATCTGCTCTCTGAGTCCATCACTTCTCTTTTCTGGAGATAGCTTCAGGGTAGCTTGTTTCATCATGAATTCTGTCTAAGTTGGCAGAGATCTTAAAATATAGAATGTTATAGTGTAAGGAACCAGAGAATAGAGAATGAATGACTGAGGGTGGTATGGCATGGGAATGTAATCTCAGTTATTGGGATGTGAAGACTGGTGAATCTCTGGAGCTCAGAAGTTTGAACAGCAAAGAACAGCATTAATATACTGAATGCCAAGGAACAAGGGACCATCAGATTCTCTATAGATAAACACAATGGCCCAGTTGGGAAACTGTCTAAGTCAAAGCTTCCTTGCACAACAGTAGTGAGATTGAGTTTTTAAGTAACCCCTGAACTCCCAGTCTGAGGGAGGTGGGAGAGGAGAAGAGGAGAGGACAAAGAGAGAGAGAGAATAAAGAGGAAGGACGAAAAGAAAGAAGGAAGAAGGAAGGAGAGAAGAAGGAAGAAAAAGAGGGATTAAAAAATAGGATGTTAGAGCTAGGAGGGACCTTAGTACATGGAAGAATATAGATTATCCATGCTATAAGAGACCTTCAAAATCATCTTATCCAAGCTCTTTATTTAATAGATGGCGAAACTTGAGACTCAGAAAAGTACAAGATCTGTGCAAAATCACATTTTCAGATCAAGTCATGTGGGGAAGGACTCCTCAATGCTCCTTAATTTAGCTGATGCTGATGAGTCAGGGAATGGTGACTAGCCCCCAGGCTGTGTGACACCAGATGAGATAGAAAAACTTCGAGATGAAGAAATGTGAAACAGTGCAGGGTTAAAGCAACACATCCCTGGGAAGCCAGATGCCAGCTTCCCTAGGGAACCTTGCCTTGCACTAAGAGATGAAGGGTGCTTGGTCATCCTAAAAGCACCTCTATGTGTGGTACATTTAACTCTATCAATGCACTTTAAGGTGAATTTAAATTCCCATATTCTCCATTATACCAAGAATCAGGTATCAAGCATTTATTATTAAGTGCCTGCTTTGTGTAGGTCATGGCACTGAGCATTTGGGATACAAAGACAAAAATGAAACCATCTCTGGTGTCAGGGAACTTACATTCTATGGAGAGAAACCCTAATGAGGAATCAAGGTCCCATAATCACCAAAATAATCTTAGTAGCATTTTTTTGTGGTGGCAAAGAACTGGAAGCCAAATAGGTTTCCATTGAATAAGGAATGACAAATTGCGGATTGTTCATTTGATAGAATTGGAAGAATCAGAAGAAAAAATGAAAAATGATGAATGTTGGTTTTCAGTCATTTTAGTCATGTCTGATCTTCATGACTCCATTTGGGGTTCTCTTGGCAAAGATACTAGAGTAGTTTGCCATTTTCTTCTTCTCCAACTCATAAAGAAGATTTAAATGGGAAGATACAAACTGATTCCAAGTAAGGTCATGCAAACCAGGAAAATGACTATAATATAAATAGAAGAAACAATGACAATAGCAAATCTAAATATATAATAATCTATCTTTGCTCTGAATAATAACAATAACTAATAACAATTCAAATTTCTACAGCAGTTAAAATTTGTAAAGCACTGTATAATTATTATCTCATTTGATCTTCACAACAACTCTATGAATTAAGTGCTATTATTATTCCTGTTTTACAGAAGAGGAAACTGAGGCAGACCATGTTTAATTGACTTGCACAAGGGCACATAGCTAAGTAGTGGCCAAAATGGGATCTGAACTCAGGCCTTCCAAACTCCAAGTCTGCATTCTATCCACTGCAGCACATAATAGAGAATCCATCACCAGCCCTTCTTGCCAGAGGCACAGTAGAAAGGTTGCATATGTTGTCAGACTTGCTTTTCTTCCCCTCTTTTTTAAGTCTTTCTTATAAAGGATAGTTCTCCAAAAAAATGATGTGTGGCAACAACTATACATATATTCGACTTAAGTATTCTAACATAATTATCATGTAGTGGATATCCTGCTATCTAGGGGAGGGGTGGGGAGTAGGGGGGAAAAATTTATAACAGAAAGCTTTGTAAGGGTTAATGTTTAGTAATTACCCATACATATGTTTTGCAAATAAAAAGTATTAATAATAAAAAAAATAAAGGATAGTTCTCTGAGAGAGGGAGGAAAAATGTAGGAAATGAAGTGATATGAAAATGAACAGAATCAATAAGAATCGTTAAAAATAGTAATGAGTGATTCTCAAAACTCTGGCATTGGTAGGATTTTCTTGCACAACAACTTGTCAAGTATTTTATCATTATTAACATGTAGTGGACTTCCTGCCATCTAGGGGAGGGGAGGAGACTGGGGGTAAAATTTGTAACGGAAAGCTTTGTAAAGATCAATGCTGAGGAACTACCCATACATATGTTATACAAATAAAAAGCTTTAATTAAAAAAAAAAACCCTGGCATTGAGGAATTCCTAAATTTATTTCCAATTATTAACTCCTATTCACTTCAGTGGGTAAAGTTCATTCCCTTATTCACCTCACTGAGCTTTCATTCCCTCAGTGAGCTACCAATCACTTCAATATGCTTCCACATCCTTCCCTGAATCCCCACTCCCTTCTGAGGGCCCATTGTGCTAAGTGATTTACAAACATTACCTCATTTGATACTAAGGTAATAGGGAATCCCAAGATTTATCAAGGAGAGGGCTGATATGGTCAGACATGTTTAGGAAAATCACCTTGATATTTGAGTGAAAGATGGACTCGAGTTTATAGAAATCTGAGGCAGAGAGACCAGTTAAGAGGCTATAATAACAGTCTAAGAAAGAGATGGTGAAGGTCTGAATCAAGTTATTATCTGTATGAGTCCTCGAAAGAGCATGTTATATGGAAGACATAGAAATGTCTGGCCTAGTGGAAAGAGTACTGTACTTGGAGCCGAAAAGACCTGGATTCAAATTCCACCTCTGACACTTAGTAGCTGTGTGACCCTGGGTAAGTTATATAACTTCTCTAAATCTCAGTTGCCTTCTACATAAAATGAGGGGATTGGATTGTGACCTCCCTGGCTCTAAATTTAGGGTTCAATGTTGCATTTATAGAAATGACAAAATTGGCAACTGACTGGACATATGTGGAGGGGAAAATGAAAACTGAAAAAAAAAGTTAAGTAACTTGCCCGTGTTACCCCAGTTATTAAATATCAGAGTCAGCACTAGAACACAAGCCTCAAGACGTGAAGGCCAGTATTCTTTCTATTATAACAGGGAATAAGGCATAGATGGACTAAGGAAACCAGGCAAAGTGCTATGGAAAATCTGAGCAAGCAAGGAGCGCATTTGTCTGATGAAGAGAAGTGATGACTTCAGTGGGGTGACAGGATTTGTCCTTGAGGAGATGGAGGGAATTTTATAAAACAGAGATGGAAGGAGAGGAAGAGTCCATTGAAGGCACCAAGGAAGTCAGAAGTAAAGAAGTAATGATGGTACAAGACAGGATGAGAATGGAGAATGGAGAGTAGTCCAGTTTGGCCAGAGCCAGATACTGGAGAACCTTGAGTTATATACTTAATATAATAAAATATAACATCATGTACATATACATATATATATATATATATATATATATATATATATATAAATAGATATGTGTGCTATTTGGTCAAACAATGGGAAACCACTAAAGGTTTTTGAGATGAAAGGTAATATGATATGGTCTTGGGGAATGCAAGAGAGGATATGATATCCACCAAATAGGGAGAACAAAGATACTGCAGCCCTTTTAAGAATTCAGGAAAGTAAAAAGAAACTGTGATTTGGACAGGTGTATGTATGGGAGGGGGGCTTCCTAGAGGACATGAAATTTGAATTTGAAGCCTGGTTAAAATCTGGGAAGTTGGAAAGAGTAGGTGAGGGCATTCCTTCAGGAATAGATAGCATGAGTAGAGTGGAAAGGAGGATGAAGCTGCTATATGCAGGGATTGCAGCATGGATTATAGAATATAGCAAAAGGAGTATTGAGAAAATGAGACTGGAAAAGTGGATAGCCTTGATTGTGACTCTTGGAATTTGCACATTTTCTTATGAGAGGGTCACTCAAATCAAGCAAGATGGCAAAAAGATTAATCTGTTTAAGTATATTTGGGGAGGAGGAGAAGAAACTAATTACAAAGTGTAATAGTTACAGTGCAAGTTACCTGATTTGAAAATCTCACAACAATTCAAAAGAGATCATAGAAAAGGGGAAAAGATCACCTGTACAAAAATGTTTCTAGCTGCTCTTTTTGTGGTAGCAAAGAACTGGAAATTGATGGGATGCCTATCAATTGAGGAATACTGAACAAGTTATAGTAAACAAATATAATGGAATACTATTGTTCTATAAGAAATGATAAGCAGACTAATTTCAAAAAAACCTGAAAAGACTTACATGAATGGATGCTGGGTAAAGTAAGAAGAACTAGAAGAATATTGTATGGTTACAGCACCATTGTGCTATGATCAACCATGATAGACTTAGTTCTTTTCAGCAATGCAATGATCCAAAACAATTCCAAAAGACTCCTAATAGAAAATGCTATCCACATCCAGAGAAAGAACTATAGAGTTTGAATGCAAAATGAAATATACTATTTTAACTTTTTTAAAAAATTTTTCTTTCTCCTGGTTTTTTTCCTTTTGTTCTGATTCTTCTTTCACAACATGACTAATGTGGAAATATGATTAACATTATAGTAAATGTATAACTTATATCAGATTGCTTGCTATCTTGGGGATAAAAGGAGAGAGAGAGGAAATTTTAGAACTTGTTTAAATTTATTCTATTTTTATTTTAAAATTTATTTCATTTTTAATTTATTAAATAAAACAAGCATATCTATAACATAGGGGAATAAAAAAAGATGATTACAAAATAAAAAAAAATCTCACAATAATATGGCCATTCAACAGAACCATAACTAGGGATTGTGGTTTCTACAAGGTTGCTACAACTATAGTTGCTACAACTATAACTTGCTAACTGGGTGGTTTATAAATTTCAGCACTTTGAGAAAAACCCCAGTTATTCTGCTCTAATTATAGCTCTATGACCCAGCATGTCTAAGTAGAAATCTACAAGAGGCCTTGGTAGAGATTAGCAGATTTGGGGGAACCACCCACATTCCCAGGGAGCCCAAGACCTGAAGTTAGACTAGGAAGTCAGGCAGTATTAGACATGGACAAAGTGACAGAGGTGATTCAGGGACAAATATCAATGATTCAGAGCTGGGAGGTCCCTTAGAAAACAATATCAAAGGTATAAGGAGTTTTAGAATAGAGAATGCTGTTGGAAAGTTGGAAGGGATTTGAAAATACAGAAGATCAGATAGAAAGAGCCTTAGAACATAATCTATCTGAGCTGGAAGAGTCTCAGAAGATGGAATATCAGAACTATGAGGAAACTTAGAAAATATCAGATGTAGGAAGAACCTTAAAACAGAGAATGTTAGAGTCTGAAAGGGATCCCAAAGAGAAAATGTCAGACTTGGGAGAGAGCTTAAAACAAAGAAGGTCTGAGCTGGGAGAGACCATAAAACTGAGAGAGTCAGAGCTGGGAGGAGCCTTCAAAAATATTAGAACAAGAAGGAGCCTAGGACAAAGAATGTCAGTGCTATCAGGAACCTTAGAACAGTGTATGTCAGTGTTGGAAGGAAGCTAAAACCAGAGCTGGCCAGGACCTCAGATATCAAATATTCTAACTTCCTTTATAAAAAAAGAAAAAAAAAAGACGAAGGAATTGACTAAGTGATTTTCCGGAGGTCACACAACTAGGTAAGTGGCAAGGCAGAGACTCAAACACAGATCTCCTGATTTCTCATCTGTGGCTCTTTCTGCTGTCCCATGTTCCATGTTATTGGAAGGAACATTAGAATTCAGAACATAGAGGAAGGATAATAAAGGGAACAAGCAGCTAATAAGCTCCTACTATGTGTCAATCACTGTGCTAAGGGCTTTACATATATTATCTCCATTTGAGCCTTAGAATCCTGAGAATGGAAAGTCTGTAAAGAAAGGAATTTGAGGATCTGTTAATCTAACTCCCTGATTTTACAGTGAAGGAAACTGAATCCTAAAGCAGGTGTTACACAAATCCATGCACCAAGGGAATAATGGCCTATCTCTCTTCCTGCTACATCTTGGGGTCCACCCTGTGAGACTGACTCAGACTTTCTGGTGGCTATCTTGCCCAGCTAAACTACCCTCCCTTCTCTGAAAACTTGCCTAGGTCCTCATCAAGGCTGGAGACAAGAGAAGTCATTCATCCATTCTCCTCCCTCTAGTTCTCTGACATTCACTCCAGCCTCCTTCCATCACTCCTCCTCCAGAGCCCTGTGCCTGGGCAGCCCCACGAAGGCACTTTCTGAGCAGAGAGGAAAGATGCCAAGGGGCCACTGAAAAGATGAAGGGATTCGAGAAGAAGCGAGGATGTCTGGCAGAGGGACAGGTATGGACTGGAGGGTGAGATTTCACCATTTGGGGGACAGGTTTTGTGGAAACAGCAGCATTCTTTCCCACATACACATACCGAAGACAGCAAAGTTTCCCAGCCTCCCCCAGTCTGGGGCTAGAGACAGTAATTTGTAGTCACGGGAGGGAGAATGGGGCAAGCCTTCTCTGCCACAGGGAAAGTCAGCTGGGTGTGTTGGAAGGGCTGCTGGATTTGGGTTACAATCTGGGTTCTGCTGCTTGCTACCTGTGTGACCTTCACCGCTGGGAGTCGTTTCCTTATGTGTAAAATGAGGTAGTGAACCAAATTGTCTCCAAGGTCCCTTCTCTAGCTCTCATTTCCTTTGAGATTTATGAAACATGAGTCATAAGAGACCAGAACAGACCCTTCCCCACCCCCAATAGAGTTTCAAGGGAGAAGCCATAATGCCCTGGGTATGGAATGACCTCACAAACCTTTCCAGTACCCAGGAGATGAGACCACTGTGACTAACTGGCTGGGCTTCGTGCAAGCTACCCAGGGTCACCTTCCCACTGGGGGGCATCTCTCCCCCTGGCAGCTCTCTAGAATTCTCTCCTCCCCTTTCCCACAGAGGAAAATTCTACTATGGAATGATAGCCGTTAAACTGATCCAGTCTGCCCTGGTGTAAAGGGTGCAGGACTTATAGCAGGAACCAAATTCATCTCTCCTGACATTCGTGTCTAATATAAAACTGAATGTGTAGCAGGAGCGCAGGAAATATGTGACAACTGGTCAATTGACTGATTTAAGACCTCACTGAAAAGGGAAGGTTGAGGTGAAGGTCCGGAATCTTAAGTGCAAGGGTAAGGATCTATGGAGGCAAAAAGCAGTAGAATATCATGAAAGAGTCTGGAACTCAGAAGACCTGGATCCTACTGCCATTTCTGCTCCTCAATCACAGTATGATAACAGGAAAGTTGCTTTACTGGTGTGGGTCTCAGTTTTTTCATCTGTAGAATAAGTTAGTTGACCTAGAGATTCCTCCCACTACCATCCCTCAGATCACATGTTCTGTGGCTTAAAGTCCCCTGCATCCCTGGCATTCTAGGATTCATTCCAGTTCCAAGATTCTAAATTCTAAGGTCCTTTCCAGCTTTGGTATTCTCAGTTAATAAACATTAATTAAGCAGCTACTTTGTGCCAAGCACTGTACTAAACTGTGGATACAAAGAGGCAAAAGAGCTTCTTAAGAAGCTCAGTCTATGGAAAGTGAATGGATGCCCATCAATTGGAGAATGGCTGAATAAATTATGGTATATGGATGATATGGAATATTATTGTTCTGTAAGAAATGACCAGCAAGATGATTTCAGAGAGGCCTGGAGACACTTGAATGAACTGATGCTGAATGAAATGAGCAGAACCAGGAGATCATTATACATGGCAGCAACAAGATTATGTGATGATCAATTCTGATGGACATAACTCTCTTCAACAATGAGATGATTCAGACCAGTTCCAATTGTTCAGTGATGAAGAAAGCCATATACACTCAGAGAGAGGCCTGTGGGAACTGAATGTGGACCATAACATAGCTTTCTCACTCTCTCTATTGCTGTTTACTTGCACTTTGTTTTTTTTTTCTCAGTTTTTTTTTCCTTCTTGATCTGATTTTTCTTGTGCAGCAAGATAACTATATAAATATATATACATATGTTGGATTTAACATTTATTTTAGCATATGTAACATGTATTGTACTACCTACCATCTAGGGGAGAGGGTGGGGAGGAGGGGATAATTTGGAACAGAAGGCTTTGCAAGGGTCAATGTTGAAAAATTACCCATGCATACGTTTTGTAAATAAAAAGCTTTAAAAAAAAAGCAGCTTAGTCTACTGGGAGAAACACCATGCAAATGTCAAAGTACAAGCAAGATATATACAGGATAAACTAGAAATAATCACCTGAGGAAAGGAACTACGAAATTACATTCTAAGGTTCTGACTTTCTAAGTTCTAAGGTTCCTTCCAAATCTGACACTCAATGTCCTAACGTCCCCTCCCTTATACTCTCCTTCCTGCTAGTTTACATATTCTTCTAAGGTTTCCTACATTCTGTGGACTAAAGTTCCTTCTAGTTTTTATATTCTAAGTTCTAAAGTTTTTTCCAACTCTGATACTCTCTGTTGAATGTCCTAAGATCCCTTCCTGCTATGTTCTGTCTTCTTCTATGTCCCTGGTAGGCTCACATGGCCAAAAGGCTGGGGCAGACATTTAAGGAATGATTAAAGGGACTTAGTGTATGGCTTGACTGCCCACAGTGATTTCTGGGGATGGAATAATGGTTCACAAATATTTGAGGTATATAAACACCCTGGGGAAGGAAGAAGGAATGAGTTTTAGGGGAGGTAGGAAGGAAAAACTAACAGAAAGAAACCACCAAGAGAAACATCTTCAGCTTCATGAGACTCTTACAGTGGGTCTGACCAGGTCACCAGGCCTGAAAGTACTAACCTCAGAAAGAGGAAAAAAGAGGAAAAAATATTGAATCTGAAGTTAGGAGAACTTGACTCTGATATTTCTTATTTGTGTAAACCACAAACAAATCAATTCACCTCACTGGGCCTAGGTTTACTCATTTGTAAAACAAGATTATATTTGTGTAATCTCAGGTCTACTTTAACATTGACATTCTAAGATCCTATGACTCTTTTCTCTCTGAGAATCCTCTAGGTAGATGTGGGTATGATCACAGGCAGCCAGATAGTACAATGTTGGGTCTAGAGGCAGGAAGATCTGAGTTCAAATGTGTCTTTGGACACTTACTGGATGCGTGATCCTGAGAAAATCACTTAGTCTCAGTTTGTTTCAGCTTCCTCAACTAGAAATGAGGGTAATAATAATATCTAATTCCCATGACAAATGTTCAGATTTGGAAGACAGTAATCCCATTCCCCTTCCTCTTCAAGCCTTCCTCTACAGACTAAATAAGTTAGGTTGAATGGAAGGACTCTTGGGAACTGGGGGTTCCTGTATTTCAAGAGGGAGACACAGCCCGCCCACCCCAACCACCAAGCCCAAAGTCCACAGGTAGAGAGAGTAGGATGGAGGGATAGTGGTTGCCCTGTCCCCAGGAGATTTGGATGGCCTAGACTACTCTGCCACCTATTGGTTATACATTAGAAAGACAGCCGGTCCCCAGAAGTAGCCACTCTGGGCTAGGAAGCATCTATATAGTCTATTGAGGGTGTTATGAGTGGTTACTTCAAGCTTTACAGACTTTTCTCACTGCCCAAACTTTGATGACCAAAGCTTGGGAAAGGAGGTGGCGGAATAATTCATATAGTTCTCTGACCCATAATTCATTTTCTTCATGACAAGCTTATGAAATGGGTATGACTGTCTCTTATTTTACAGATGAGATAGCTGAGGAGCAAAGATAGAAACATATCTAGAAAGAATCAGACAGGGAAGTGGAGAAAGGAAGAGCTGGCTTCTTCTTCAGAGACTCATAGGGTCCTAGGATCCCAGAGCTGGAGCAAACCTCAGAGGCTATTTCATCCTGGCTCTCCAATATGGAATTATAGAGATTCTACTTGGATACCAGCAATGACAGAGGCTTCATTCTGCAGCAACAACAAATTGCATTGTTGGACAGGTCCAATTATGAGGAAGTGTTTCCTTCTATTCCTTTTGGACCTTGGATACCAGAATCCAACCATCTCACTTTATAGATGAGGCGCCAAGGTTTCAATGACTTGTTCTGTGTCACACAGCTAAAAATCTGACTCCAGCTCTTAGTGACTTCAAGACCAGGATCCTATCCACTATACCATGTTGTCTTTCAATCAAAAAGCGTTTATTAAGCACTAACTATGTGCTAAGCACTGAGCAAGACTTTAAAGATACAAAGTAGGACTGTCCCCGTCCTCCAGAAGCTTACATTCTACTGAACTTATAAGATTCTACAATTTATAAAGCACTTTCCTCAGGATGAGCCTGAGAGGGAAACAAATTGAGTATTATCCCCTTTTTAAAGATGAGGAAGTTAAACCTCAAAGAAATTAAATACGTTGACTTAAATGAAGCCATTTCAAATGCATAGGACTTAAGCCCAGATCCTCTAACTTTAAGAGTCTAGTCCAAATCCTCTAACTTCAAGGCTCTTTCCATTTCCTCCTGCCAGCTCTTATAAAATGAAGTTAGAGAGATAGGTAGATAGATGAACAAATGGATAAATGAATAAATGAATGGATGGATGGATAGATGGATGGAAGGATAGATGGATGGATGTATGGATGGATAGATGGATGGAAGGATAGATGGATTAATATATAAAGATTATAAATCTCTATTTAAATTTCCATATGTTGGCTTTGAAATTTACTATTTATATGACCTCAAGAAAACCACTTCCCTTTTCTTTTCATTTTCTTCTCATTTGTAAAGTTTAATGAATGCTAAGGTCCCTTGTAACTCTGCTATGATTCCACCATCCTATGATTCACCCACTTGTCAAATCTGCTGCCCAAATACCAGCCCTATATCCTGTCCCATGTGTAGTCTGGGGCCAAGCTTCATTCAGAGTCCCAGACAGTCCCTGTGGCTTGGCTTGGCTACCAGCCTGCATCTGAGGTTTCCTGGGCGGGACACACCCTTGGGGTTGATGAGTGAGCAGGAGAAGGCCCCTTTCAAAGGTCTCCTGCTGCCAGGGTCCCAAAGAGAGCCATAATCTAGTCCCGTCCTCACCCTGGAATTTGGGGGCTTCTCTGGACCAAGGTTACAAGGAGAGATACATACAAGGAAAAGTTTGTCCCTGAGTTTCCTCGAAAGATGAAGAAGTCAAGGCTGTGGGCCCAGACTCTGGTGGTTGTAGATCTGAAAAGACAGCCTGTTGGGAGGCCTGAGAGAGAGCAACCACAGGAAAGTACACAGAGGTAGAGAGGGGGCAGCCAGCAGGGAGAGAGTCATCATTGCTCTTTGGGTAGGAAAGACCTGGTCTGCCTGGAATCCACCAGCCAAAGATGTCAGCCCTGAAAGAGACCTTCGGACACAAAAGGGTGTAGATGGAAGGGAATGGGTGCTCAGAGGAAAGGGTGCTTGGAGTCGGAAGTCTGGTTTCTAATGTGGCCACTAAGTCATCCAGCCACAAAAATGAAGAATTGATGAGTTGGTCTCTACAGTCTCTTTCTTTGTTATGTAAATTCATGACTCTAAGAACATAGGGGGTCAGAGAGAGAAGGGACCTCAGAACAAAAATTTGAGGGCAGGGAAGTGCCTTAGAACACAGACTCTAGACTACTGGAACTGGAAAGGTGATGAAACCTCTGGGACCCTTCACATGCAAAAAGATGGGAAAATGCACAAAGAGGAAGAGAATGTAAAACATAGACTGTTAGAAGAAACCTTGGAACACAGACTATCAGAGCTGGGAGGGCCCTTAGAACAAATCCAAGCTGGCAGCAGCCGTGGAACACAGTGTCAAAGCTAGGAGGTGCCTCAGAATGCCAGAGCTAGAAGGATAGGAACAGAGAATGGCAGAGATCGTCCTTCCTCTCATTTTATACCGGAAACTAAAGCCCAGAGTGGGATTTGCTAGTGTCACACAGAACAGTATTCAGAAACTATCCAACAGTCTGGGAGCAAACTGTTCTCTGAAATGTCCTCTGTATGCCCAGAGAGGAGGATGGGGAGGCTGGGGGCAGGCACCTATTCGCCCTATCCAGGGAGAGGACTTACATAGAAAAATTGATCCAAGGGGAGCATGACAATAGTCAGTGCATTTCTACCTGCCCCAGATTATCTTCTGAACAATGAAATCTCACACAAAGAAGGTCACTGGATCCTGAGAAATCCTTCCTACTCAGTGGACCTCCACTGTAAAGGGAAAGTTCGTGTGCACATGTGCAGGTGTGTGTGAGGGGCTGGAGTGGGGGTGGACTAGGGCATCCATCCCTCAAGCCCCTTCCAATTCTGACATCTCAGAACTCACCCCCTACCTTCCTCCCACAGCATAAAGTAGCCCAAAGTTAGACATTAACCATAGAATGTCAGAGATGGAAAGGAACCTAAAAATCATTTAGTCCAACTCCCTAATTTTAAAGGGGAGAAACTGAGGCCCAGAATAGGTAAATTACTTTCTAAGGTCCCATGTTAGAGCTTGAACTTGAGTTTCCTGATACCCAGTAGGGAATACTTTCAGCTCAGCAGAGACTTATAGATGTAAGAGCAGAAGTGTGATGAGGTCAAAAGAACAGGGGACCATTTCTGCTACTTCCATGCTTGTGAACTTGAACCATTCTTTCAGTCTCAGTTTTCTCTTCAGTAAAATAACAAGTCTGGGCTAGATGGCTTCCAGAAATTTTTCCAATCCTAATAATCCATTTGCCTGTGAAGTAAGTGGAGCAAGCATTATTATCTCTATTTTCAGAAGAGGTGGAAGTGCTTCAGAGGGAGATGGATTTACCCAAGATCATAATTTGGTTTCTTCCTTTCTAAATAGGGGAGAGAGGTGGAGGAGGGGGACATAACTGGGGCACTACCCATCTCCCAGAGCTGCTGCAAAGTACCTTTTAATAGAAAGTTCTCCAAAAACAAGGACTTGTTGCTAAGAATGAGACAGGTGTGTGAACATCATGGGTTCAGAGGGCAATGAGGAGAGTGTCCTGCACAGTGTCCAAATACCTTAAAACAAGAATTCTGCCCATTGGAAAATGGGAGGAAGCCAGGAGGCCTGTTGGAAACTGAGTTTCCTTCTCTACCCCCCTCTGGGGCCAGTGAATATTTATGTACTGTTGGAGAGACCAGAAGAGAGTTACAGGCACAGAACTGCAGGGAATGGGAATGCAGCTGTTGGCCTCTGCATGTCCTGAGTAAGCTTCCTCTCAGCTTTCTCCCCTCCAGAGCCAGGAGTGCTGAAAAGTGCAGTCCCCTGCATTCACCTGTGACTCAGGTGCTTTGTCAGCAGTTGATTAGGGCCCTCAAAGCAGCCCAGAGAAACACCTCATTGCTGACCAGCAATTCTCTTGCCAGCATGAGGGGCAGTGTGGGAGAAAAAACAATAAAACACTCATTGTAGAATCAGGATATGTTAGTTCCTATCTTACCTAGCTCTGTTGCTAACTATTAGTTACTTTCCAACTAATTAGCTTTCCTCTGTGAATCTCAGTTATCTCTCCTATAAAATGGGAATAATGACACCTGTCCTGAGCTCAATAAATATTTATTAATTTTCTATTGTGCACGTGGCCCTGTGCTCAGTCCTGAGGATACTAAAATGAAATGATCTAACCTCAGAACTTCCTTCAAGAATCTAATACTCTATTTACTTTAAAAGGTTGTAGAGGAGAGAAAAGAGCTCTTTGGATAGTAACTTGTTAGAGAAATGGAATGTATTGTTGCCATTATTATTATCAAAGATTTTGAAAGAGCTTGTTAATTTTTAAAGTGATGAGGAGGTCACTCTCAGCATTTGCTTGCTCTGGGGGAGTAAGACTTGAATTGGAGGCTATTATTATGAGAATTTCTTGCCTGTTTGAGGTATAAAAGACCCAGTCTATGAGGAGTCAGAGTGACTCAGTTTTGATAAATATCCTTCACTGAGAGAGTCAGTGGGATGCTCCAGCTGAGCCTCTCTGATGGGATGCTACAACTGAGATAGAAGCTGAAACAGAGGAGAGCTCTGATTCCACCTGAATCATTGTTTTATCCTTATCCATCTTTTTTATGGTTGAATATTTTCTCTTTGTTAAAAAATTTATGGGTCACAAGTGGCTCATTGCATTCCAATCCCAAGCTGAATCACTAGACTGGCCTGAATTAGATCTTTGTTGTCATTATGGTTCAGTCATTTTTCAGACACGTTCAACTCTGTATGCCATTTGGGATTTTCTTGGCAAAGGTACTTTAGTGATTTGCCATATCCTTCTCCAGCTCATTTTACAGATAAGGAAACTGAGGTAAGCAGGGTTATATGACTTGCCCAAAGTCACAAGGACCCAATAGAATATCCAGTCCAATCTACTTGAACTAGAACCTTTTCTACAGCCAACCTGACAAAGAATCATCCAGCCAGTGATGGGATACTATCTACCAAAAACTAGCCAATTTCATTTTCAAACAACTATAAATTTTTAGTCTTTATGTCAAGATTAAATCTGCTTCTCTATAACTTCTTCCTTCCTCTTCTTTCTTTCCTTCCTCTCTCCTTCCCCAGAGACTAAAAGCAAGAAATTTAGCCCTTCAGATATTTGAAGACAATTCATATTCTTCTGTCTGCCCCTCTTAAAGCCTAGTGTCTCAATTCTACAACTGGTACAGCTATTAGTTGCCTTCCCTTCCTGCCTTTCCCATCCTGCCTCATTCCAATGTGTCATTTTTCTTTTTAAAATATGATCCCCAAATTAGGAATTTTACTATTAAGGCCAGGCGGTTCCTCAATCATAATCTGACAATAACCCAACCAGATTGTTCTAAGGTCAATACTATCAATCCATGCTTCTCCCCTTCCCCCAACCCAGTCCCATAACCTGATCAGCTTCAAATAGTCCTTGATGCCATCCTGGCTGGGTTACCCTCAGAAAAGTACCTTCTGATGTCATCGGGAGGCACACCTCCTCCTGGGCTTTTCTCCCTCTTTACCCCCATGTCCTTCCCTATAAGCCTTGGCCTGGGGTCAGGCTCAGGAGGTAAATTTCCTGGCAGATGCAAAAGGAAATGTCTTTGATCTTCTCTATGCCTGGAATGTCTCTCCCTTCCCCTTTTCCACCTGTTGAAATCCATCCCAACCTTAAAGCCCCAATTCCAAGGCCACTTTCTCCAGGAAATCATCTTTAATCCCTGTAAGCTTTTATATAATTTATGGTTCATCGCTTTTTAATGCATTTACATAATATTGCATATTATAGACATCTGTTTATGAGCTCCATAAGACCAAGGGCTTTGAATTGCTCCTAAGAACCAGGACAGAGTAAATGCTTTAAAAAATGCTTGTTACTGAATTAAATGCAAATCAATAAAGAAAGATGGAGGTCTAGACACATGAGCCATTTTTTGCTTTAGTTAATCCCTGATATATATATAAAGAATCCTGGACTGAGTGCCATGTACAAGGAACAGCAAAGAATAGATGAAGAGCTAGAAATAGATGGTATATAGAAAGATTATGTATACATATATATGCATGCATATAAATATGAGAGATGGTAATAAAACAGAAAGAGGAAGATAGACAAATACATACATACATACTTGTTGCTATTATTTTTTAATCATTTCAATCATGTCTAACTTTTCATGACCCCATTTGTGGTTTTCTTGACAAAAATACTGGCAAGGTTGGCCATTTCCATTTTTGGCTCATTTTACAGATGAGGAAACTGAGATAAACAGGATGAAGTGACTTGCCCAGAGTCACACAGCAAGTAAATGTCTGAGGCTGGATTTGAACTCAGATATTACTGACTCTAGGTCTGGTGCTCTAACTACTGTGTCATCTATCTGTCCATTTACATACATAAATAGAGAGAGATGATAAGGAAATAAAAAGAGAAAGATAAATCCATCCAAAGAGATAATGAGAGAGACAGAGAAAGACAGAGACAGAGAGAGATAGACAGAGAAGGAGAGAGAGAAGAAGAAAGAATAAAACAGAAAGAGAGGAGAGAAAGAAGGAGAGAGGGAGAGGGAGGGAGGGAGGGAGAGGGAGAGATGGGGAAAGAGTGAGACAGAGAGACAGAGAGAGAGACAGAGAGAGAGAGAGAGAGAGAGAGAGAGAGAGAGAGAGAGAGAGAGAGAATGAGAGACACACATGGGTAGGCTGAATGAATATAATAAAAATGACAATACTACCTAAATTAATTTACTTATTTAGTGCCATACCAATCAAACTCCCAAGAAATTATTTACAGATCTAGAAGTTCATCTGGAAGAACAAAAGGTTAAGAATTTCAAGGCAATTAGTGAAAAAAAAATGCTGATGAAGGTGGCCTGCCAGATCTAAAACTATATTATAAAGCAGCAGTCATCAAAACCATTTGGTACTAGCTAAGAAATAAGAGTAGTCAACCAGTGGAATAGGATAGGATCATAGGACAAAAAAGGGAATAATATAGCAATCTAGTGTTTGACAAACCCAAAGAAAGACCCCAGCTTTTGGGATAAGAACACACTATTTGACAAAAACTGCTGAGAAAAATGGAAACCAGTATAGAAGAAATTAGGGCTTGACTCACACCTAAAACCACATAGCAAGATAAGATCTAAATGGGTTCATGATCTAGATATAGAGTGATATTATAAGTAAACTAGAAGAACATAGAATAGTTTACCTCTCAGACCTGTGGAAATGGAATAAATTTATGTCCAAAGAAGAACTGGAACTCTTAATTGAACACCAGATAGATAACTTTGACTATATTAAGTTAAAAAATTTTTGTACAAACAAAACTAATTCAGACAAGATTAGGAGGGAAGCATCAAATTGGGAAATCATCTTTACATTTAAGGGTTCTGATAAAGGTCTCATCTCTAAAATAATATAGAGAATTGTCTCATATTTATAAGAATTCAAGCCACTCTCCAATCGATAAATGGTCAAAGGATATGAACAGACAATTTTCAGATGAAGAAATTAAAACTATTTCTAGTCATATGAAAAGTTGCTCCAAATCACTATTGATCAGAGAAATGCAAATTAAGACAACTCTGAGGTGCCACTACACACCTGTCAGATTGGCTAAAATGACAGGAAATGATAATGATGAATGTTAGAGGGGATGTGGGAAAACTGGGACACTAATACATTGTTGGTGGAACTGTGAACGAATCCAACCATTCTGGAGAGCAATTTGGAACTATGCTCAAAAAGTTATCAAACTGTGCATACCCTTTGACCCAGCAGTGTTTCTATTGGGCTTATATCCCAAAGAGATCTTAAAGAAGGGAAAGGGACCCACATGAGCAAGAATGTTTGTGGCAGCCCTTTTTGTAGTGGCTAGAAACTGGAAACTGAATGGATGCCCATCAATTGGAGAATGGCTGAACAAATTGTGGTATATGAATGTTATGGAATATTATTGCTCTGTAAGAAACGACCAGCAGGACGATTTCAGAGAGGCCTGGAGAGACTTGCATGCACTGATGCTGAGTGAAATTAGCAGAACCAGGAGATCATTATACACGGCAACAACAAGACTATATGATGATCAATTCTGATGGACATAGTTCTGGGCAACAATGAAATGTTTCCAGTTCCAATTGTTCAGTGATGAAGAAAGCCATCTACATCCAAAGAGAGGCCTGAGTGTGGACCACAATACAGCATTTTCACACTTTCCATTGATGTTTATTTGCATTTTGTTTTCCTTCTCAGGTTTTTTTTTCTTGTACAGCAAGATAACTGTGTAAATATGTACATATATATTCAATTCATCATATATTTTAACATAGTTAACATGTATTGAACTACCTGCCATCTAGGGGAAGGGTTGGGGGGAAGGAGAGAACAGAAGGTTTTGCAAGGATCAGTGTTGAAAATTTACCCATGCATATGTTTTGCAAATAAAAAGTTTTAATAAAAAATTTTTTAAAGAGAATGAGAGAGACACAGAAAGAGATGTAGGTATATTTATAGATGTAGTTACATGGAAACTTTAGAGGCAAAGATCCTTGAAATAAATGGTGTGTAGAGGGAAGAGCAAATAGGGCCGATCAGCTAAAATAGAAAGTACATGTGGAGAAGCAATAGTTCTTATTAGAAAAAATAGGTTGGTGCCTAAATAAATGCTTGTTGATTGAATGAATGTCTTACATATGAGAAATTAGAATTGCTAGCGTCCTCCAAAGCACAGCTCACATGTCATGGCTACATGAAGCCTTTCCTCACCCCTTTTGAAATTACTTGGTATATCTCTTCCTGTCCCTTTTCCTTTCCCTTAATAGAACTGGGTTCCCCGAAGGCAGGGACTGTTTAGTTTTTGTCTTTGTAAGTCCTTGTATTCCCTCTTACTCAAAAAGCAGAGCAAGGGAACATTCAGAGGAAGTCTAGGGAATGGCGTAGCAGAGAGGAAGGGAGATGGCTCTGGTCTTTTTAATATAATAAGTGAGGTTATCTGAGGAAAGAGAGTGGCCAGAGTTGGAGTGTCATTGGGTTCTTTAATAGAAAGGAGAAGGCCAAGTTGCAGAGTGTGATAACTAACCTCTGAGGGGTAAAAAGCTTGCTATGTAGTACCAAGGGACCAGTTGTGTGGTACAATGGAAAGATCCCTGGAGTTGGAGTCAGAAGATGGGCTCAATTACTGGCTTTGCCTCTGACTATTCATTTGACCTGGAGTAAATCGGTTATCCTCTTGGGACCCACTTTCATAGTCTAACAAGGGACTGGCTGATGAACACAGTCCTTATGAGAATAAGGCTAATCCTTATTAGCTAATCCCATCCTCACTTAGACTTTGCAGCATTTTCACATGTTCCAGGATATCAGCCATGTGATAAAAAAAAAAAGATTTTAAAATTGACTGTGCTGCCAGAATTGAGCTGAGAAGCTTCCAAAAGGCACTCTTCCTCCCTGTGTGGTGGAGTAAGAAAAGAGACAATGCTGTAAGGGGAAAGGCTTCAAGCCCTGCTCATCTGTAGCCAATATGTAGCCTAGGAATGTGGACCTTAATTATAAACCTTAGTGTTCATTCTTTCATTTTAAGCAAAACAGATTAAAGATGCCATTTTGGATGGCTCAACTAACTGGAGATATTTATACTTTTGATCTTGCTGTATCTTCAAAGTAAATATCCCTATGTGAAAGCTAATTGCTGTTAACTGGATAAATGGAACCAAAGTATTAACCAATGGCAATTAAAAGTGGGAAAAACACACCAGATTAGGGGATCAAACTGAAAGCACTCTAGAAAGACGAGTCAACACCTGAGAGTTGAACATCCTAGAATCCTGAGAGAAAGATACAGCAAGTCTGGCTATTTGAAAGTGAAATCAGAACAATCACCGCAATAGAATCACAGAATTTCAGAGTTGAAAGATTTTAGTGGTCATCCAGCCCATTCAATTGATGCTTAATTGTTTTTCAGTTATATCTAATTTTTCATGACCCCTTTGGGGTTTTTCTTGGCAAAAATACTGGAGTGGTTTGCCATTTCCTTCTCTAGTTCATTTTACAGATGGGAAAACTGAGGCAAGCAGGGTGAAGTGACTTGTCCAGGGTCACACAACTAATAAATGTTTGAGATCAGACTTGATCTCTGGTTCTCCTGACTCCAGACCTGGCACTCTATCCACTATGCCACCTAGCTATCCCAGTCCAATCAATACCTGAAAATAAATTCTGCTCTACATCATCTTAAACAAGTATCCATTTAGCCTTGTCCAGAGAGCTTCTTCCAATTCTCCCTATTTCCTATCTTTGCCTATGAGCAGGTTTAAATCTTCTCCCTCCTTCAAAAACCTTCACTTAATGCTACTTTACCCTCAAACAGTCACATTACAATTCTCCTGCTTTCCATTGATGAAATCATCCTCATTTTTAATTAGCTGCTAGTTATGTCCAGCTAATTAAAAATGAGGATGATTAGAAATTATGTAATTGCTAGTTTGGGGTGTTAGTAATCTAATGATTTCAGTTGAGCTGAAATATATATATATAATATTATTTCTGGTATTTGTCCATACTCTATTGATGCACAATAATTATTTTCAGGAAAACTAAAGCATGAAAATATTGTTTTCCTTGCATCAGATATTTCATGTACAACTTTCTTCAATCCTTTAGTGCCATAGTAAGAATCTGGACCTTTGATTCTTACAAAAGGTTGTATAGCATATGTTGGATAAGATTTCAATAGGTTTCTTAAACATGATCCTGAAAGTTAATCTGTCCCATCACAGCTAAATTCAGTATCACTTTGTTCCAGAGTTTTTTTCTTATTCATTTATCTGTATATTCACTTGATAATCTATGGACCCATAAATAGACTCATACTATCCCACTATGGAGAGTCTTCTATTGACTGTGTTCCTGATTTAGTCCTTTTCCCACAGTAACTCCAGACTTTAGTTACTGTTCTCTACAGAAACTGCATTCTTTTCCCCTGAGGCAGACTTTGGCTAATCAATGTATTCAACTCAGGTATTAGAATTGATGATAAAATGGAAGATGAGATTTACCACCTCTTGGTCTAATAAAGTTCTAGACTGAGTAGGACCTGCAGCACATTTCTCAATGATTATGATTGGGAAGTGAGATAATGAGAGCACTTTTCCTAACACCTTCTCTTCATTTGCAAAAGATACTATTTTCTCTGATATTCAGCTTCTGACTCTAGAACACCACATAAGATGTCTGAGAACCATAAAAGCATTATCTGCCCTAAGATATTTGGTGGATGAGGAAAACTGAGAAAGGGGAAATTCTTTGCTCACAGTCACAGAATGAGGCAAAGAAAAGAAGAGGGATTTAAGCTCTATTTTCCTGATTTGAAGCCTGGGGTATTTTCCAGTAGGTCATGTCAAATGGATTCCAATCATTTGGGCTAGGCTTTAGGACTAGCTCTCCATCCATTGCCCCAATAATGAGAATTGCCTGTAAAGTTTGCAAGCCTCTTAAATTCTTATTGAATCAACTTAATTACAAGGTTTCTAGAAATGATAATTCCTCGTGATTTCATAGCCCTTTAAGATTGGCAAAGCTCCTCCGTTGGAGGTCTCCAGCACATCTCTAAAGTCCCTTCCTCCTCCTCTAACTCCCAGGGGGCTGTGTACAGCTCAGGACAAGGGGTTGAAGTCAGAGAGAAGGCGCAGAGCTGGGACTCAGGGAGGGAAGAAGGGAGGCTGGCACTCAGGGCTGCCAAGGCTGGGACATGGGATGGGTCGATCCTCGGAGGATCAGTGGAACCCAAGCCAGAATTTCCTGGCCAGAAGTGCTCTACAGCATTCTCTGGGCGGCCATCTTTCTAAGTCAGACCCTGCCCCAGCTCAAGGTCTTTGGCTCCCAGCGGGCTCCAAGCTGGAGATGCTCGGATCACTTTTTGGCTCTTCCCAAAGCTGCTCCCTGGGTCTTGCTAATTTAGTAACTGAGTTCAGGAAAGGGAATCCAGATTGATGGTACCACAGCTGGGCCTCGGGCCTAGCCTGAGGAGCTGAGCCTCCCTCTTCAGAGGTCATTGCTCAGGGAATGAGCACAGGAGAGCTCATGTTCCTCCCTCCCTGCCTACTCTTGGACCAGTCAATACCAACGCCTCTGTTTGACTTTAAACTTCCACAGCCTTTGTAACCTCATTATACAGTAGTCCTCTGCTCACACTCTCCACACAGGCCAGTCAGCTGAACCTGGGCAATATGAACCCTTTAAAAATATTTTGAAATAGGATGGTTTCTCTGTAATTCTAATTTATTTTATGCATTTAAAAGCCTTGTTTTGAGAAGAGCTTCCCCCCACTGCCAAAGGGGTCCAGGATCCAAGAGAGGCAAAAAAGCCCTTACCTTACATTTTTTGTTCTTTCTCATACATGATCCACTATCTCCCATCTCTGTATCTTTGCCCAGCTAATAATCTTGTTGTTGCCCAGCCATTTTCAGTCATACCTGACTCTTCATTACCCCATTTGGAGTTTACTTGGCACAGCTAATGAAGTGGTTTGTCATTTCCTTCTCCAGGTCATTTTACAGATGAGGAAACTGAGGCACCGTTAAATGACTTGCCCAAGATCACACAGCTAGTACATGTTTAAGGACAAATTTGAAATCAGTCTTCCTGATTCCAGGTCCAGGATACCACCTATATGGTCATATAGCACTGAGTGCTTAATAAATACTTATTGACTGGCTGATTGAGTAATTGATTTCCCCTGTCTTGGTCTTCATTTCTAAATCAGATAAATGTGTTTTATAGTCAGCGTGGTACAGTGGAAAGGACACCACAGTAGTACATTCAGGAGAACTGGGTTCAATTCCTATCTCTCTTGCTAACTCAGTATGACTTCAAACAAATCAATTACTTTATTACATTTTATGATTAGCAGTCACGGATTTAGGACCTTGGAGAATGCATCTTTTTTGTACATTGTACATTCCAGAAAACTAAATTCAAAGGGAGGCACCAGTCTCTCCAAGATTCCTCAGCTAGTAACAATTGGAAAAGCAAGTGTGACTACTCTTTTCCATAGGTCATGTTACTATTCTCTATTCAAGGTCTCAGTTTCCTTATCTGTAAAATAAGGAGAGCAATACTTGCCAGATTGTTTTAAGAGTCACATACACTATGGAGGAGAAAATCACATTAAAGTGAGATTTTTGTAATTGTAAATAATTTTTAATATTTTTATTGATAGCTTCTATTTTTACAATGCTAAGATCCCTCCATATTCATTCTTTTCCTCCCATTTACAGTCGCCCTTAATAACATTTTTATTTTTAGCTATTTTATTTTCCCAAATATATGCAAAGACAATTTTCAACATTCACTTTTGCAAAACCTTATGCTCCAAATTATTCTCTCTCCCTTAACCCCTTCCGCTTCCCCTGGACAGCAAGTAATCCAATATAGGTTAAACACCTGCAGTTCTTCTAAACATATTTTCATATTCCTCATGCTGCTACAAGAAAAGTAAGATCAAAAGAGGAGAAAAATATGGCAAAGAAAAAAACAAACAAGCAAACAAAAAACATCACCAAAAAAAGGTGGAAATACTATGCTTTGATCCACATT
>JAJPUD010012315.1:0-32590 GCA_023553655.1 Myrmecobius fasciatus
ACTTATGTCTTTTAATTAGTTCAATTTTTTTGTTTGATCTGAGATCAAGATTGCTACCCTTTTTTTTTGTTCGCTTCTGCTGAAGCATAATAGCTTCTGCTCCAGCTTTTTTTTTAACCTTTATTCTCTATATATCACTCTTTAAAATGTGTTTCTTATGAACAACATATTGTAGGATTTTGGCTTTTAATTTAGTTTTCTATCCACTTTTGTTTTATGGTAGAGTTCATCCCATTCACATTCACAATTAAAATGATTAATTCTGCATTTTCCACCTCTTCCCTTTCTCCCTTTCTCTCCTCACCAATGTTTTTTTTTTCTTTCCCTTTCCATTCCCTTCCTTATCCCTTTCCTCTTCTACTTATGTTCTCCCTTTCTTACCTCCCCCTTTCTTTTCCCCTTTCCCCTCCCACTTTCCTATAGGAAAAAATAAGAAACTTGTTTCTACAGTAAACTAAATATATATGATATTCTCTCTTTGATTCAAATTCAGTGAGATTAACATTCACACAATGTTCATCCCCATTCCTTCTTTTTCTCACCGGCAATAGGTCTTTTTTGCCTCTTCATGAGTTACAATTTCCCCCATTTTACCTCTGTTCCCTCTTCTTCCTGGACATTCCCTTTTCCATCCATAGGTTCTTTTTATATCATCACTATAACGTCAAATTATACCTACACCCTCTAGGTATGGCCCTCACAAAGATATAGTTCTCAAGAGTTAAACATGCCATCTTCCTAAATTGGTGAGTAAACATTTTAACCTTTGAAAACATAGTTTTTTTCTTTCCCTTTTTATACTTTTCTTGAGTTTTGTATTTGAAGAACAAATTCTCTGTTTAGTGCTTTTCATCAAAAATAAATGAAAATCCCCATTTCCTTGAATGTCCATCATTTAACCTGAAAGATAATGCTTAATTTTGCTGGAAAATTAATTCATGGCTGCAATCCAAGTTCTTTTGCCCTTTGGAATATCATATTCCAGTCCCTTCGATGGTTTAAAGTGGAAACATCTAGATCCTGGGTAATCCTGATTGTGTCTCTTCTATATTTTAATTGTTTCTTTCTGACTGTTTGCAATGTTTTCTACTTGATCTGATAATTCTGAAATTCAGGTACAATGTTCCCTGGAGTTTTCATTTTGGGTTCTTTTTCCAGAGATGATCAGTGAATTTGTTCAATGACCATTTTACCCTCCAATTTTAGGATACTAGAGCAGTTATCCTTGATGATTTGTTGAAAGATATTGTCTAAGCTCTTTTTTCATTGTGGTTTTCACATAACCCAATAATTCTTAGATTACATCTTTTATTTTCTAGGCCAGTCATTTTCTGATAAGGGATTTTTTTTAAAATTTTTCCTATTTTTATTTTTAGTTTTGTTTGACAGATTCTTGATGTCTCAGTCATTTGCTTTCATTAGTTCAATTTTAATTTTTTAGTGAATTATTTTCTTCAGTTAGATTTTTATTTATCTCCTTTTGTATTTGGCCATTTGAAATGTTAAATGAGTTGTTTTGTTCATTGGATTTTTTATTCATTTAATAGATTCTGTTTTACAAGAAATTATTTTCTTTCATTTTAGCAAAACTATTTTTTTCCTGAGGCAATTGAGGTCAAGTGACTTGCTCAAGTTCACACAGCTAGGAAGTGTTACGTGTCTGAGGCCAGATTTGAACTCAGGTCCTCCTGACTTCAGGGCTGGTGATCTATCCACTGCACCATCTAGTTGCCCCAGCAGAACTAGTCTTTAAGGAATGATTTTCTTCAGACAATTTGTTTCCTTTTTAAGAGCTCTTATTTCATTTCTTCATTTTTCTTCTAACTCTCTTTTAAGATGCCTTTTGAATTCTTCCTAGAGAACCTTGCGAGATAGAGACTAACTTATGTCAATCTTTGAGGCTTCATCTAGAAATATTTTGCTTTTATATCCTAAGGATTTGAGGTCTGTTCTTCCTTGGCTCTAAAAAATCTATATATGGTCAAACCTCTTTTTGTTTTTTTATTCATTTTTAAAGGGTGAGGTCTACTCTTTGAGCAAAGGGGAGTTTGTTACAATCTTTCTCTGCAGGCAACATTGGCTTCACACTGCTTTGAGGCCAATGCTGCTGGCTTCCTTTCCATACTTGATGTGTGTGGTCATGTCCTGCATTATACAGGGTTTCAGCAGTTTATTATTTGCCATCTGTAGTTGTGTTGGGAGACCTCACAGCAAGTCTGCTGATCCACTGACTTCTGAATCAGGACAGAGTAGCAAATGCTACTGTATTTTTGCTGCAAGTCTTCCACTAGATCCCCACACAATGTGTAATCCACTATGCTGTGGGTCTCTCTGCACTGCACTGTGCACAGTGCTGGCCTGAATTCCTCCTCTCCCCTCCCCCCCCACTACTGTGTATTTGAGACAGACCTTTCATGAAGTTCTTCCTAACTATCTTCTGCTGGAAATTTGTTGCACTACAAATATTTATGGGTTCTATCACTCCAAAACCCATTCACACTTTTGATCTGGTGTTGACATGAGGCATGCTAGGAAAAGCTCAGACAAAGACCTGTCCACTCCTCACCATCTTTACTTTGACCCTTATATATTATTATTAAATAGAATAAATTACTACTATCTCTATTAATAATATAGGATCAAAGGCTGTGGATAAGTAAAAAGACCTTCAATGACAATTAAGGCTTAATTAATTGCTCTTTAAGCACTATTAGTCTTTATAGTTCAAGATTAATAATTATTTTGGCTTAAGAAGATAAAGAATACATACAAGAAGAAATGGCCCAAAATTTAACCTTGTTAATACCATGTATTTATCTGAAAAATAGTCCCATGCTCTAGGAAATTATCTCAAAGTATAAATTTGATGTGGAATACATATATGGACATAGGCATTTTTAAAAGTAGAAATCTCCTCACTATGGCTAAACCCTAATTCTACCCACCCAATCTGACTCCATCAAGTAATTCAAGAATATTCTGTAAAGAAATTTGAGAATATGAGAGTAAGAATACCATCATAAATAGAGAGCTAGTTTCATAAATGAAGACATGTTCAAGTTAGGTTTCTGACATATTTAGCTATGTGATTTCTGACAAGAAACTTAGCCTTCAATGTTTCTAACTGCTAATCTATACTGATTCTGTTCCCCATATAAATGAAATCTATGTGTGATTTAAAAACAAAAAAAAAGTGAAAATATGTATTTGGTCATTCTTGTCCTCAAGGCTAAGGGTAAGAAGGATCCAGATGGATGCTTATTTGTGTGACTATAATTGATGTAAAATATATTAGCTATTCTTAACCACTATTTATACTTGACATATTGTAATGTAAACATATTTAATTTTTTTTTTATATTTCAATGTTAGTGTATGTCTGTGCCTTAGAATATACTTTTAATAGCATGATTACAGCAAGGCACACACTACTATTTATTTTCCCCTTCCTTTGGAATAATTATTCATGATAAACTCACATCTGGTTTCTCAGGCAGAAAAAATTTTAGTCATGAATCATGTTCTTTTAGTAGTCAAATTGTCCTACAATGATATATGTGCTAATTGATATATAAACCTATGTATTTATCATCTTTACACACTATTACTAGGCCTGCATTTCCAAGGTGAACACATAGGTCAAAATCCTTGGTGTAAAAAAGCATCTCCCTGGGACCATTTGCATTATGGATTGCTTCTAGATTACTTGACCACAAATGTGTATTTCATTTTGATAAAGTGTTACAAAGTTAGAACAGGATTTACCTATAGATTCAAATGAATGAGATGAAGAAGGAAATCTTTCTAGATTTAGAGGATTATAGCACATAGATGTCTTAGAAATCATGAAGAATGAAACAATCATTCATGTTACAAATAAGGAATCTTATTCTCAAAAATAAGGCACCTACCTAAAGCCACAGAGATAATAAATAGCATATAAACTTCTTTTTATTATACAAAACCTAGGAAGTATATGAAAGAGAAGATATTTAAAGAAAAGAAAGGTCCTTTATTTCTACAGCATCTTTTTTTTTTTTTGCTCAAATACTGTAGCCTTTTTTTTAAACTTTTTTTTCCCAAAGACCACCCAGGATATTAACCTAAACGATGACCAAAACCTAAAGAGAAAGTCACTTCTAATTTTTAATTAGAGTCCTTATCTAAAATGAGTTAATATATCATTTCACAATAATATCAAATGTTTTGTAATACAAGTTGTAGAGGATCACAGATAGTGGGGGAACTCTAAGTGAGGTATAAAACCCTTCAGCACAGAGGGAAACCTGCTGACAATGTCTGGTTTGGCTCCTCATCTCCCCTAAGGGCCCTCAGCCTTCCTGAGAAGTCAGGGTGGGGGATATCACCACCTGTGCTTATTTGAAGCAGAGTTATAGTAAAGTAGAAAACACCTGTCTCTAATAAATTGGTGCATGTACAGTACTCCATGGTTATAGGGTATATAAGGTGGAAAGCTGCCTTGAAGGAACAGACTCCATCTTTTACCATCCATGTGAGCCTCTCCTCATAAATCTTCTACTAATACCAAAGACTCTGGCTGGTCCCAAGATCCTCCAGAAATATTTTAATTCATCCTGGTGTGGGGGCTCTAGAAAGCATATAGTATTTTTGTCACCCCAGTGTGGGGACTATAAAAAGCATACTATATTTTGTCACCCCAACTTGGGATCTAGAATGCACATAACACAAATAGACTAGGGATTTCCACAATGGCATAGTGAGTGGAAAGTCAGCCTAGAGTCATGAAGATGTTCAAGTCCTATATCTGGAACACAGTAATGAAAGTCATTTAAACTTAAAGTAATTTAACTGGTCAATTCCATGTATAATTTTTAAATGTCATTTCATATTAAAACATCATCTAAAAATGTTCTGATGTAAGGCATTGGGACCAATTAGAACAGGAGAATCTATGCTGTATTGTTGATCAGTTAATAAATAAATCATGTATTATGTACTATTTGTCAGGAACCATCCTGGTTTCTTACATCTCAATTTCCTTTGCTTTATCCTCTTCCAGATAATGTCCTCTAATGGTTGGTGTACCTCAGGGTCCTGTCTTTTGTCCCTCTTCTCTTATCCCTCTATACTAATGTACTTGGTTATCTTCATAAATCCCACGGATTTAATTATCATCTCTAGTCTGATTCTCAAATTTATTTTTCCTTCCCCCCTCTCTCTGCTCCTTTTAGTCACATCTCCAACTATCTTTCAGATATCTCAGAACTGAACATTTAGACATCTAAAATGCAACATGTCCAAAGCATAGCTTATTATAATTCTCTTTAAACTATCCTTGCCTCCTACTTTGACTATTACTTTTGAAGGCAATATTATTTTTCTATTCCATAGGCCTGAAAGTTAGCAGTAATTCTGGATTTCTCACTATCTCTCATCTCCCATATCTAAGATGTTTCCCAAGTCTGTCAATATTTCTTGACTGTGTCCCCTGTTCTCCTCTGACATTGCCAGCACTCTAGTGCAGATCTCAGGTCTAGACTTTTGCAATACCTGCTAGTGAGTCTGACTGACTCAAAACTCTCCTCACTTCAAACCGTTCTCTATTCAGTCACTAAACTGATTTTCCTAAAACAGATCTGATCATATTATTTCCTCCTTCCCCACTTCTTCGCCTAACTCAATAAAATTCAGTGGCTTCTAATTACCTCTAAAACCAAATCAAATATAGAATACTTTATTTGGTGTCAAAACCATTTAAAATCGACTTGCTTTCTGCTTTTCCAGTTTCCTTATACTTTACTCCACCAGCATATTCCTCAAACTAATGGCAATAATCTAACTATTCCATGAACAAGAAACACCATCTCTTGCTCACTGGCATTTTTTCTGACTGTGTCTCACAAAAAAAAAAAAAAAAAAAAAAAAAAAAAAAAAAAAAAAAAACTTCACTTCTCCACTTCAACTACTAATCTTCCAATCATCATAATTTAAATACCAATTAAAATCCTATCTTCTAGAGGAAGTCTTCCTTGGCCTTTCTTAATTTCAGTGTTTTCTCTCATTTAATTATTTCCTATTCATGACATACACACACACAAAAGTGTGTATGTATATACAAATATATACACATTTATGTTTGCTTGTCTCCTCCATTAGAATGTAAGTTTTTTTTTTTTTTTGTAGTAGCAATAAACTGGAAACTGAGTGGATGCCGATTAGCTGGAAAATGGTTGAAGAACTTATGATATATGAATGTTATGGAATATTGTTCTATAGGAAAAGATCATTAGGATGATTTCAGAGAAGCTTGCAGAGACTTATATGAACTGATGCTAAGTTAAGTGAGCAGAACTAGGAGATCATTGTACATAGCAACTACAAGAATATATGATAATCAATTCTGATGGGCATGGCTCTTTTCAACAATGAGATGGTTCAGGCCAGTTATAATGGTCCTGTCATGAACAGAGCTGTCAGCACCCACAGAGAGGATTGTGGGAACTCAGTGAGGATCACAGCATAGTATTTTCCCTCTTTTTCTTGCTGTTTGCTTACATTTTGTTTTCTTTCTCAAATTTTTTCCTGTTTTATTTTTCTTGTGCAGCATGATATTTGTGGAAATATGTATAGAATAATTGCAGAGGTTTAACATATGTTGGATTACTTGCCATCTATGGAAGGGGGTGGGGAAAAGGAAGGGGAAAAATTTGGAACGAAAGGTGAATGTTGAAAATTATCCATGCATATTTTTTTTGAAAAAATAAAAGCTTTAATAAAAAATGAAAACAAAAACAAAAACAAAAGATAAATATGTGAGAAGGTATTTCTATTTCTCTTATTTGCTATTGATTTTTCTGTATTTATTTTTGACTAAATGTAAGTTCCTAAGTATCAAAGGCTGATATTCACTTTGAACACTCACTGTAGACTGGGAGTATTAATTTGAATCATTATCATCCTCACTATTTTTCTATTCTGAACTAAGATTAGCAGTGAGATTATAGAAGGTGAGTTATTTCAGTCTTTGTAAGAAGTTAATACAAATTAGATTTATATTCATACTTTTATATTTTATGCAAATAATCTTTTTTTATATTTTTAGAAACACTTGATATTCAATTAGTTTATGAACATTGTTTCATTTATTTACAAGTAAATATTTTTGAAGTAAATCATTTGGATTTGATTCAATTTTGAAACACATATTTATGATGTGCTTGATGGAAAACTATAAGGTCTGGAAACATGGGTTCTAGTTCAAGTTCTATTCACGAGTTAGGCAAGCTTGGAAAATTGCTTAACTTTTCTAACTGCTATCTCCTCCATCTCCTAATTAAGAGAATTGCATTAGATTATCCCTACAGTCTTCTTTATTTCTAATTACTACAATTTTTAAGGAAACACAAAACAGATTCTTTACTTGTAAGAGGACTTTATATCTTATAAATTGCATCTAAAGATCATTATTTTTCTTTTATATAGGAGACAGTTGCTTTTGTTTGTTTTCTGTTTCTTTCCTATTTCTGTAAAAAAAAAAACTTAACTGCTTTGATGTTTAATGAAAATGAAAGATTTTTTAAAGTCAAAAATAAATACATTTGAGTACTTACTCAGAGCTGCAACAGCTGTGTTATGATGTTTACAACCACAGATGTGAGATGTTTCCAGATTGAAACAAGAGTGTCAGTCTTCAATTTCCTAGAGGAGAAAAAATCCTTATATAGTGATTTTGAAAGTTTAATGGGTGTTTAGTTATTGTACACATACAGCTGTAAAACTTAAGTTAAATTCTTGCATTATGCCATGCAATTCTGTTTTTGATATTTATTTCCTATTTTCAAATTGAGGTAGTATTGGTATAGTAAAGAGAGGGCTAGATTTGATACCAGTAAAACTTGAGTTCAAGTCATTTCTCTGACACATATTGTTTGAAACAAGCAAAATCACTCAACATCTCAGTGACCCTCAAGCAACTAACACTTTATGTAACAGAACAGGTGCTAATTTGCAATGATGCATGTATTTTGTTCATCAGGAATTTTCCACAATGATAGATCTATAATATTTATAATGAAAAAGTTAAGGATGATAATAATATTAAGCTAATAAAATAAAGTCATGATAACTACTATAAAAGGTGACACCAGTTAAGGGTACTAAATCTACTCAAGTTAAATAAAGTTAAGTCATTTGGCATTTATTAAGTATGTTCAATTTACCAAGTCCTGGGTCACAAAGGAGATACCAAGAAAGGTAAAAAATGATTCTTTCTCTCAGCTTACTTCCAATAAAATAAGTAGAAAATATGAAAATAACTGTGTACAAACAAACTATATACAAAATATATGAATTAGGGGTAGTCTAGGGTAAAGATAAGAAGGTTTAGAAGACTAGAAAAGGCATGAACATGATGAAACATTAGATAACACTTGAAGGAAACAGGAGAAGCTATGAGGAGGAAGAGGATTTTTTTTTAATTAAGTAAATTGAGTCCCAAAGTAGCTAAATTATTTTCTTAAAGTCATTGACATAAGGATTTTGCATGCTTTATCAGATTTAGGAAGCAGGCCTTCTGACTCCAAAGCCAGTACTCTTTTTCCTTTCTTGTATATTTCTTTGGCTTCAAATATATGTCTTAGGCTATATAATGTATGACGTTTAATATTAAATTTTCCAAGTATTGCTAAGGGAAAAGTGAACTAAATAAATATGCATATATAGATAGTATTCATTTTATGATGCAAAACAATTGAAAAACTAGATAATATTTCCATAACATGATTTCTTTTCCAAAAAAAGATTATTGCTCCACCAGAAAGTAAGAATGTGTTTTGTATTTTATTTGCCTCTTATGCTTTAACAAAAGAGCTTTGGAAACTGAACAATTATTTAAGTGTGGCACACACTTAACACATTCATTGATGTTTCATAGTACAGAAATTAAAGAAACTAATTTCCAAATTACATAGACATTATCAAAGTGAAGTCAATTATAATTATACAATCCTTTTCTTCATAATCCATGTGTTATCATAGTAATAGATTACAAAATTATGGAAAAGGTAATAGATTATTGGAGCTGGATAACATTTCAATTATTTTTATAAGCTTTTTATTTGCAAAACATATATATGGGTAATTCTTCAACATTGACCCTTATAAACTTTCTGTTACAAATATTTCAATCTAGTTCCCACCCCTCCCCTACATTGCAGGAAGTCCACATATTAATTATGTTAAAATACTTGACAAATTGAATATATGTATATATACATATATACATATTTCCACACTTATCTTGCTGTTCAAGAAAAATCATATCTACAAGAAAAAAAATCTGAGAAAAGAAACACAATGCAAGCAAACATCAATAGAGAGCATGAAAATATTATGTTGTGGTCCACATTTCATATCCCTCTCTCTGGGTGTATATGGCTTTCTTCACTGAACAATTGGAAATGGTTGGAAATGTTTAATTGTTGAAGAAAGTCATGCCCATCAGAATTGATCATCATTTAGTCTTGTTGTTGCCATGTATAATGATATCCTGGTTCTATTCATTTCACTCAGCATCAGTTCATGAAAGTCTCTCCAGGCCTCTCTGAAATTATCTTGCTGGTCATTTCTTGGAGAACAATAATATTCCATAACATTTATATACCATAATTTATTCACCCATTCTCCAATTGATGGGCATCCATTCAGTTTCCAGTTTCTAGCCACTGCAAAAAGGGCTCCCACAAACAGTCTTGCACATGTGGGACCCTTTCCTTCCTTTAAGATCTCTCTGGGATATAAGCCCAATAGAAACACTGCTGGGTCAAAGGGTATGCACATTTTGATAACTTTTTGAGCATAGCTCCAACTTGCTCTCCAGAATGGTTGGATCCATTCACAGTTCCACCAACAATGTATCAGTGTCCCAATTTTCCCACATCTCCTCCAACATTCATCATTATCTTTTCCTGTGATTTTAGCCAATCTGACAGGTGTAGTGGTACATTTCATATATTTAAAAAGTATGTATAAAAGTGTGTCTATATAATCACTTCATGTTACTTCAATATTCACATACATTAATTAATATTAGTTTAATAAGAAAGATTTTTGTCTTATGGCAGCTATGCAGAATAATGGCTAAAGAAATTAATTTGTCATCAGGAAGTCTTGAGACTGAATCTTATCTTAAATATTTAATAACAGTATGATTCTAGAAAATCCACTAAAGTCCAACTCAGTTTATTCAATTGTAAAATAGGAATTATAAAAATTCCTATAATATATGATTATAATAAAATTCAAATAATATAATATGAAAACAAATATAAATTATCATGCACAAGATACATAAATGTTATCAATAACAATTATAGTAATGATGTTAGTAATAATAGTAGTAGTAGTGGTAGTAGCGATGGTGACAGTAGTAAAGGGTGAAAAGAATTAAATTCCATAAACATTTATTAAGAATCTACTCTAATCAATTACATTGCTGAGGACATAAAGACAAACACAGGCCTGGACCTTCCCTCAATATCCTTTGAGAGAAAGTGAGAAAAGAGAATTCATTCTGTGCAAAAATATGTATAAGTATTTTGAGAAGAGATTAGTCAATCACTATTAATTTTTTTAAAAAAAATCTTAAATCGTAGTAAATCAAAAAAATACAAAGAGAGGCAAAAGGCAATGCATACTTTTTGACAGAGACAAGAAGTAAATGAATATGACAAATTAGCTACATATAGAAAAATTAGAAAATAATCAACAAAGAAAAAAATTAGAATTTAAAAAAAGCGTTGGAAAATGCTTCTTATGGAAGGTTTGAGGTTTCAAAAAGGACTAAACGATTTGGAAAAGTCCCATGAAGAGTGGGATCATAAATTCAGAAACCAGATGAAAAAGGATTGCCTTGAAGCACTGAAGGCCAACTTAGAATAGTTGCATGGTTTTCTTCATCTACTTTTAGCAGCATTTAAGTGCGAGTTGTTAGTTGGAATGATTCAAGGCTGAATCTTGGAATGGTTGTGAAGGGGGATTGGGACAGAAGAGACAAAGTCCATGTAGGATTGAACTGGTTTACCAAGGCATCAAGATGGAGAAAAGTTTATATAATAGCCAATAGGAAAGGGATTGCCTGTGAGAAAACTGAGATGTAGAGAAATTATTGCTTATGGTGTGGATGAAGAATTGGGTTTGATAACAGAAGGCAGAGGGAGAAGTAATAGTAATTCAGATAAGCTGTTGTATAACATATTCATGGAGAAGAGTATGTGTGAAAGAGCATTAAAATGGAAGGTTGAAACCAGATTATGGAAAACAATAAATGAGGAATTTATATTTTAACTGACAGGAAATGAGGAAATAATGAAGATTGTTGTACAGGATAATGAAATGTTCAGATATATGCCTTGGGAATATTGTTTTATCAATAACATGGAGAATTATTTGGAAAAGGGAGATAAAAATAAAGAATTGAATAAGGAGACAAGTTCATAGGTTATAAGGGTATGGATGATGGCTAAATAAGTGGACAGAAGGTGGAATATTTAAAATATCTATGAAGGTATAGTCAATAAAACATGACAATGAAATAAAGATTATCATTTGAAAATATTTTTTATTTGAGATACTTATGGAATATTGAATATTTGTCCAGTAAACAATGATAAAAAAGGATATCCTGGACATGGATTGGTAAGTAATTGGAGGTCATTGATTGCTCTTTGCAATTTCTTCCTATTATTTTCCCTTCCTCAGGAAAGAGGGGTGAGAATCATACCCATTCATGCTCTTTTTAAACCTGTAATTAATGGATTTTTAAAAAAATTATCTCAAAATAACTACTCTATATAATATCCTCATTGATTCTTCTGACATGTTCATGTAAATTTTATTAGCTTTCTCTTCAACAATAAGATGTTTCAAAACAGTTCCAATTGTTCAGTGATGAAGAAAGCCATATAAACCCAAGGAGAGACCTGTGGGCCACAGAGTGTGGACCACAACATATCATTTTCATGCTTTCTGTTAATGTTTGCTAGCATATTGTTTTCCTTTTCAGGTTTTTTTTTTCTTGTCAATTTTTCATTTATTTTAACATAATTAACATGTATTAACTACCTGCCATCTAGGGAAGGGGGTAGGAAGAAGGATAGAAAATTTTGGAACAGAAGACTTTGCAAAGGTCAATGTTAAAAAATACCCAGACATATGTTTTGCAAATAAAAAGCTTTAATTAAAAAATTAAAAGTCCTCAAAATTATTAGCCTTATCTATAGACCAGAAATGAGCAGAATAAAAGAAAGCTAGGTGTCAAAATCTTAGAAAATAATAAAACAATGATCAGGCCCTCTGTCATTATACATTTTCTTAAATTTTATTGGGAAGATCATCTACACCATTTTGGATATGACCCATATCTAGATCAAAATACAAAATTCAGGAAAGTAAGCAGGAAAGTAGCAAGGAGATAGGGGAAAGATTAGAGGCTACTGATGATTATGTCTGGAGGTAACAAAATTGGACAAGTGGACTGAAGGTAGATGATATTCTATGTCTAGAAAAAATAATTAATGGCAAGTAAGAAATTATGCCTTTTGTGTTTGGGGAAGTAGTTGGATATTTCATCTTTGTTCACTTCTGCTATCCATATTTGGGATATTGGGGAAAAATCATATAACTCTGGTTGCAAGATTAAATGTTAAAGTGTATGAAGAACTGAAAGAGGGGTTATGCTGATATTTCCAACTCACCATGTTATTACTTTATCTTTCTATTTTATCAGAATGCTGATTAATTAGGATACATAGGTGAAACAGGAACAAAAATAGGAGTCTTCACAGAAAAGGATGAAGGCATGTTGGAATAGAATCTGAATAGATTATTGATAGCAAAACTTCAATCTGTAAAGAAAGACATATAAAATAGTGAATGGATGACTAAGAGTAGATAAAGAGAGAAACAGAAAGAAATACACAAAGACATAAGACAGAAAAAGCTTGATAGTTGGTGAACATAACATATAAAGATAAATACTGAGCAACTAAATTTTATTACTACTTACACTCAAGTTTGGTCACAGTGCCCTCATCCATTGAGTTCTTTTATATCTATTACCAGAAGGGAACCATTTCTCATAGTTGGAAGAAAATAAAAAATGTAAAAAAATGTATGAAATCAATAGCATTATTAAAGAGGCTAACATTTATCTAAGTCAAAAATACAAATACAAATTACTTTAGATTGTCATTTTAATAGCAATATAGAAATGCTTTAAATTCTATAACTTAATTTCAATTTCTAAGAGACTAAACTAGAAAATTATATCTTGTTTTTAGTATTGCAGACAAGAAAAGGAATTTATTAAGTGTATGGGATGGGAAACTAGTAAATACATCTATTTTTAGAAACTCTGCATGTGGGGCAGCTAGGTGGCACAGTGGATAGAATACCAGCCCTGAAATCAGGAGGACTTGAGTAAAATCTGATCTCAGACAATTAACACTTCCTAGCTGTGTGACCCTGGACAAGTCATTTAACTCCAATTGCCTCAGCAAATAAATAAATATATATGTAGAAACAATGCAGGTGATAGAAAATTAAAAATAAAATAATGTTTTTATACACATTTATGTCACTAAAGTGACTATGTTAATTTGAATGGAATAAGCTCTTTTATTTTATTATCACACAGTTTAAGCTTTTCTATTCTGAAGCAGAGATGGTATACTTTACAAATATCCAGGAACATATATCTAAGAGAGAAAGTCAGTAGATAGAATGATGGGGTCTATATAAAAAAATCATCTTAGGTAAGAAATATAAATAGTATCTAATAAAATTAAATATCTTGGGATAAATGTGAAGTCATATATTTCCTTCCTTAAAAATTACATTTGCTGGGGCAGCTAGGTGGTGCAGTGGATAGAGCACCAGCCTTGAAGTCAGGAGGACCTGAGTTTAAATCTGGTCTCAGACGCTTAGTACTTCCTAACTGTGCAACTCTGACAAGTCAGTTAACCAGAATTGCCTCAAAAAATAAAAAAAAAAATTACATTTGCATCATGGTGAAGACACCAACAAGAATGGTCCATGAAAAGAAAATGAACTGGGGCAGTTAGGTAGCACAGTGGATAGAGCACCAGCCCTGAAGTCAGGAGGACCTGAGTTCAAATCTGGCCTCAGATACTTAACATTCCCTAGCTGTGTGACCCTGGGCAAATCACTAAACCTCAATTGCCTCAGCAAAAAGCAAAAAAAAAAAAAAGAAATTGTGGACTTTAATGAAAATGATTAAAAAAATCAACAGTGTTCCATGGTAGAACAAAGAGCTTCTTATAGAAATTTATAAAAGACAATATCTAAAATGAGGGAGATAACAGTACCACTGAATTCTGCCTTGGACATAACATATAAATAAATCTCTCTATTCAGGTTATTCTGGCACATTTTTGGATATAAAACCTTGCAAGTGATGGAGAATAATGTAGCATGGATCCTAAGAGAACTAGGGATTGTGTCACATAAGAACTGGTATATGAATGCAAGAGGAGGCAACATTGTGGAAAAAGAATTAGAGCAGCTTTATTTTGCATGGAAAGATGAAACTATTAGTGATATGTGAATGTGAGGGAGAGCCCTGAGACAAAGGGGGATAAAGCATGATAATTATTAGAGAACTCTTAAACTAGGATTTCCTGACTCAGGAGGTAATGGGTCCTCTAATTATAAGTACCCGAAGCCTTTTCAGTTTTGCTATGGATGAAATTTATATAAAGATATCAGGTTAGGTTATGAGGGTTCTGGGATCCTTTCCAAACCATAGATTCTGAGAAGATATAAATTTTGCTGAATAGTATAACCTTTTATATAGCTCGATAATAAATTCATAAATATAGATATACAGTTGCTGATAGATGTAATAGGTGTCCCCTGCTGAGTTGTCTTTTAATACAAGGTGGATGACCACTTAAAATTCTAGATGGAATTTCTAGGTGGAAGTCAGTTGTGGATTAAACTGGACAATTTCCTCCATTCTCAGATAAATTGTTATAATTTGATATGGCTACAACTTCATATTTTGCTGAATTTAAAAAAAAAATGAGAAAAAACATGATGGTATTAAGTTAGAGCAGAATCATAGTATTTCCCTTCCCTTCCCCCCATGGTAGTCATGGGAAAGAGTATTTATGTGAATGGTGGCTAGAGAAGAACTTTATAGACTAAACATTGAAACCAAGAGAGAGTTAGGTCAAAAGTTTTATAATGTTTAGATAAAAGAGAACAATATAAAATGTGTTTCAAATATTCCAAATTTGAAAATGGAGTCACAATACAGATTTAGAATGTTCCTTGCCTATTTCAATGAATCACAAAAATGGAAGGAATCTAATAGGTCATCAAATCTCATTTGTATGTGAAATTACAAATACAGTATCAAAAGACAAAAAGACACATGATTTCACATGGAATTGATCATCTAGACTTTATATTATCATGCTGATTATTGATTTATACTATCCTCGGTTGCAGACAATGATCAGATGAGCAGCATGAAAAATTTAACAAAGTCCTCTAAATTGATTCTTTTAAATTAGGCTAGAGTCTGAGAAGAGAATCAAAAGGAGCTAGGCACCAGAATGACAAAAAATACAAAAGCACAGTTCACTGTATCTTTTGGGGCATTTCAACACTACTTGGCAATATAAATAATTTCAGAACCATCTGTCTATGTGCAGTGAGAAGTTGACTAGTCATAAAAATGGCCAAATTTAGCATCAAATTTGAAGAATGTATAAAAAAAAATTCATCTTTGTGGCTAAAGCAGCTACAACCAGATATATTTATGTAAGATTTTGGATCTTTTAAAAAATGATTAACAGTAAATTCATTGACTGATATTTTTTTTTTTTTTTTTACAGAATCTCTAGCTGTCAGAAATAGAAGCAGAAATAAAAAGAAACCATAAACCACTTTCACCATCGAAAATGTAATTTAATTGTTAAAATGTGGCAGCCAAGGACAAGACTGTTTTCAATTTTAAATTCATATTCAAAACATTATGCTAGTAAATACAAAATTATGAACAATATTGCCTCATATGAGCAGAAAAAAACAACTAAATAACAAGTTCCAACCAGCAGAGCCCCATCCCTGAGTAGCACAATGGATCTTATATTTACAGTGGGACTGGACACACCTAACAGCTCCAGGGCAGAAAAGAATGTTTTTGTTCAGATTTCTAGAAGGATTTGTGAAAACAGCTGCCTTAAAGTTATTATGGTGGGCAGAGCCAAGATGGCGAAATGAACACACTACTCTCAGTGACCTCCTCTGACCTTCTCTCAAATCAAAAGCAGATTAAGCCTCTAAACTGCTTCTGGAGTCAAAGTGCATCCAAATATTTGGAATACAACACATTTCCAGCAAAAATTAACATGGAAGAGCTCTGGAGCACTTCTGTTTCAGTCAGGCAGGGGGTCAGGCAGTTTGCCTAGTTCTCAGGCGGCTCCAGGAGACAGGGCAGGGAAATAGACGGGACTCAGTGTGGCAGATTTTAAACACCTGGGGAGTCTATCTGAGGCTCCTGGGACACTCTACCCTGATAGTTGGCAGGTGTTTTGTCAGATCTGCCTTTTGTAAAAGATAGATTTTAAGCCATTGCAAGAGGTAAAAATAAGGTAAAATCTCATGAAGAGGCAAAGAAAACCCAATATAATGGAGAAAAAGAAGGGAGAGGGATGAGCATTGCGTGAATCTTACTCTCAATAGATTGGGCTATAAAAGAGTATATCAGACACATTTGGTTTCATAGAGAAATTTTTCCTTTCTTTTAGGGAAGTTGGAGGGAAAGAAGGAAAAGAAAGGGATAGACTAATAGAAGGGAAAATAGAAGAATTAGGGGGAAGGTGTAAAAAGGGGGAGGCGCTCTAAAGGAGGAGAGGATTGTTAAAGGGAGGTGGTCATTAAAAGCAAAATACTGGGGAGATGGGAAGAGAGAAAGGGGAAAGGCAAGAGAAAAACATAACTTGGGTAAATAACATGGCAGGGAATACAGAATTACTGATTTTAACTGTGAATGTGAATGGAATGAACTCTCCCAAAAAGTGGAAGACGACAGCAAACTGGATTAAAAACTAGAATCCAACAATATGCTGTTTACTAGAAACATATCTTTTATTTTATTTTATTTTATTTGCAAAACATATGTATGGGTAATTCTTCAACATTAACCCTTACATAGCTTTCTATTACAAATATTTTATCCTATCACCTGTTATTTGGAATGGAATTTCTTTTTGTATCTCTTGCTGCTGAACTTTATTGGTAATATATAAAAATGCTGATGATTTATGTGGATTTATTTTGTGTCCGGCAACTTTGCTAAAGTTGTGAATTGTTTCTAGTAGTTTTATAGTTGAGTCTTTATGATTCTCTATGTATATCATCATGTCATCTGCAAAGAGTGATAATTTGGTTTCCTCATTACATACTCTAATTCCTTTAATCTCTTTTTCTTCCCTTACTGCCAGAGCTAACATTTCTAATACAATATTAAATAATAATGGTGACAGTGGGCAGCCTTGTTTCACTCCTGATCTTATTGGGAATGGTTCAAGTTTGACTCCATTACATATGATGCTTGCTGAAGGTTTTAAGTTGAAGCTACTAATCATTTTAAGAAAAAGCCCACTTATTTGTATACTCTCCAGTGTTTTTAATAGGAATGGGTGTTGGATTTTATCAAAGGCTTTTTCTGCATGTATTGAGATAATCATATGGTTTTTATTAATTTGGTTATTAATATAATTGATTATGCTAATAGTTTTCCTAATATTAACCAGCACTGCATTCCAGGTATAAATCCTTCTTGGTCGTGGTGTATTTATCCTGGGGATAACTTTCTGTAATCTCGTTGCTAAAATCTTATTTAAAATTTTTGCATCAATATTCATTAGGAAAATGGGTCTATAGTTTCCTTTCTCAGTTTTCTCCCTACCTGGTTTAGCTATCAGCACCATATCTGTGTCATAGAAGGAATCTGGTAATACACCTTCTTTCCCTATTTTTTCAAATAGTTTATATAGTATGGGGATTAATTGTTCTTTGAAAGTTTGGTAAAATTCACATGTAAATCCATCTGGCCCTGGAGATTTTTTCTTAGGGAGTTGATTAATAGCTTGTTCTATTTCTTTTTCCAGAATGGGGCTATTTAAATAATTTATTTCCACTTCTGTTAAACTAGGCAATCTATATTTTTGTAGATATTCCTCCATTCAGTTAGATTATCAAATTTATTGGCATAAAGTTTGGCAAAGTAACTCCTAATTATTACTCTAATTTCCTCTTCATTGGAGGAAAGTTCTCCCTTATCATTTTTGAGACTAACAATTTGATTTTACTCTTTCCTTTTTCTAATCAAATTACCTAAAGGATTATCTATTTGGTTGGTTTTTTCATAAAACCAAATCTTAGTTGTGTTTATTAATTCAATAGTTTCCTTATTTTCAATTTTATTGATCTCCCTTTTAATTTTCAGAATTCCCAATTTGGTATTTAATTGAGGATTTTTAATTTGGTCTTTTACTAGCTTTTTTAATTGTAAGCCCAGTTCATTGATCTTCTCTTTCTCTGTTTTATGCAAGTAAGTATCTAGAGATATAAAATTACCCTTTATAACTGCTTTAGCCATGTCCCACAAATTTTGGTATATTGTCTCATTATTGTCATTCTCCTGGATGAAATTACTGATTGTGTCTATAATTTGCTCTTTCACCCATTAATTCTTCAGGATTAAATTATTTAATTTCCAATTAACTTGTGGTCTATTTTCTCCTGGCCGTATATTACATGTGAGTTTTATTGCGTCATGATCTGAGAAGAATGCATTTACTATTTCTGCTTTTCTGCATTTGATTTTGAGGTTTTTATGGCCTAGCACATGATCAATTTTCATATAAGTTCCATGAACCTTTGAGAAAAAAGTATACTCACTTCTATCACCTTTCAATTTCCTCCAGACATCTATAATACCTAACTTTTCTAGCATTTTGCTTACCTCCCTAACTTCTTTCTTATTGATTTTGTGATTTGACTTCTCTAATTCTGAGAGAGCAAGGTTGAGATCCCCCACTAGTATAGATAGTAATATATACTATTATAGTATATATTACTGTCTATTTCACCTTGCATCTCTGTTAGTTTCTTCTCTGGGAATTTGGATGCTATACCAGTTGGTGCATATATTTTAAGTATTGATACCACTTCATTGTCTATGGTACCCTTTACTAAAATATAGTGTCTTTCCTTATATCTTCTAATTAGATCTATTTTTATTTTTACTTGATCCAAGATAAGGATTGCTACCTTTGCCTTTCTTTCTTCACCTGAAGCATAGAAGATTACCGTCACTCTGTATGTATCTCTGTCTTAGATGTGTTTCTTGTAAACAACATATTGTAGTATTCTGGCTTTTAATCCAGTCTGCTACCCACTTCCGTTTTATGGGAAAGTTCATCCCATTCACATTCACAGTTAAGATAACTATGTCTGTATTCCCTGCCATCTTATTTACCCAGAGTTATGATTTTCTCTTCCCTTCCCCCTCCCTCCCTTCCCTCCTCCCCAGTACTTTATTTTTGATGACCACCTCCCACCAATAGTCCTCCCCTCTTTAGAATCCCTCCCTCCCCTTTAAAGCTTTCCCCTAATCCTTCTATTAGTCTATCCCTTTCCTTTCCTTCTTTCCCTCCCACCTTCCCACAAGAAGGGTCAGGCTGTTCTTTGAAGCGAAATGTGTCTGATATACTCTCTTAGAGTCCAATCTAATGAGAGTAAGGTTTACACAATACTCATCACCCTCCCTTCTTTCCCTCAATTATATTAGATCTTCTATGTCTCTTTATGAGATTTTGCCTTATTTTGCCTCCTTCCCCCACCCCTTTTTCTCAGTATGCTGTCCCATTCCACCTCTAATTTCCTTTCCATTATTATCAAAGAAAAATCGAATTATACCCCCATTCTTTAAGGATGCCTATAGTAGAAATAATAGTTCTCAAGAGTTCTTTCCTTTTTACCTTTTTATGCTTCTCTTGAGTTCTGTATTTGGAGGTCAAATTTTTTGTTCAGATCTGGTCTTTTCATTAGAAATAGGTGAAATTCTCCTATATCATTGAATGACCATCTTCTTCCCTGGAAGATGATTCTCATTCTAGCTGGATAACTTATTTTTGGCTGTAATCCAAGTTCTTTTGATTTCGGAATATCTGATTCCAGGTCCTTTGATCCTTTAATGTGGAAGGTGACAGATCTTCTGCAATTCTAATTACAGTTCCTCAGTATTTGAACTGTTTCTTTCTAGCTGCTTGCAATATCCTTTCCTTGGTGCGATAGTCCTGTATTTTGGCCATGATATTCCTTGGGGTTTCAATTTTAGGGTCTCTTTCAGGAGGTGCTTGGTGAATTCTTTCAATGTCAATTTTGCCTTCTGATTCTAAAACATCAGGGCAATTCTCTTTCATGATTTCCTGAAAGATAGCATCAAGGTTCTTTTTTTCATCTTGGCTTTCAAGGAGTCCGATAATCCTTAGATTCTCTCTCCTGGATCTGTTTTCCAAATCAGTTGTTTTTCCTAGGAGATATTTCATATTTTCTTCTTTTTTCATATTTTTTTTGTTTCACTGATTCTTGAAGTCTTATTGAGTCATTTACTTCTATTTTTTTCAATTTTAATTTTTAGAGTATTATTTCCTTCAGTTATCTTTTTTAGCTTCTTTTGTAGCTGGCCAATTGAATTTCTTGATTCAATGCATTCTTTTTCCATTTTGCCAATTTTATTTTTCAGTGAATTGTTGTCTTTTTCCAATTCACCAATTTTGTTTTTCAGTGAATTGATGTCTTTTTCCAATTCCCTGTTTTTATTTTCCAGTGAATTGGTGATTTGTTCCAATTCACCAATTTTGTTTTTCAGTGAATTGTTTTCTTTTTCCAATTCACCAGTCCTGTTTTCCAGTTTTTGGTATCTCTGTTGCCCTGATCTCAATTTATTTCCCCATTCTTCTTCTAGCTTTCTTTTGAGATGTTTTATGCAATCTTCCTGGTAAGCCTTCTGAAAGGGAGACCAGCTTAAGTCTGCCTTTGTGGCTTCATCTGGAATTGTTTTCAGAATCTCAGATCTGGGGACTTCTCTACTTTCTCTTTGTAAAAGCTGTCTATGGTGAGCGCTCTCTTCTGCTTCTTACTCATGGTTTTGAGCTGAGGTATCAGTCACCAGCAGGGGATTCTGGCCCAGTTTCAATTTGCCCTGGGGCACTTTGCTGAGTTGACTTCTGGTCTGAGGCTGGTTGGGCTAGATCTGTACTAGGACCATGTTTTCAGCTGATCTCAGTCCACCCTTTACCAAAGGCAGATCTGCCAAAGCACCTGCCCACAAGCAGAGCAAAGTGTCCCAGGCATCTCCCAGGGTCTTCCTGGGTACCTAAAATCCACCTCTGTTACAGCCCAACTTCCACCCAGAGCACACTGCCATCTGATCAAAGCCAGTGGCCAATTCCCCTGAGACTAACCTCTGGAGTTTTTTTTAGAGTAGATAATTGATAGAAGTGTGTTGTAGTTCAAGTGTTTGGTGGAGCCCTCACTCCTGAACCAGTTCGGAGGCTCAATTTGTCTAAGTTTGAGGGAAGGTCTCAGGAGCTCACAGAGAACGCTTTCTGCAGTTCGCCAACTTGGCTCCGCCCCCCCATATCACTTTTTATATCCATATTATGAACCCATTTAGATCTTATCTTGGTGTGTGGTGTTAGGTGTGGGGCAAGCCCTAATTTCTTCCACACTAGTTTCCAATTTTCCCAGCAGTTTATGCCAAATAGTGAGTACTTATCCCAAAAGCTGGGATCTTTGGGTTTATCAAACACTAAATTGCTAGAGTTATTGCCTAGATTGTCTGATATCCTATCCTATGGCACCGATCGATTGCTCTATTTCTCAGACAGTGCCAAATGGTTTGGATGACCGCTGCTTTATAATATAGTGTTAGATCTGGTACAGGAAGGCCACCTTCATCTGCCTTTTTTTTTATCATTAATTCCCTTTGTTCTTCCAAATGAACTTTGCTACTATTTTTTCTAGATCTGTAAAATAATTTCTTGGAGTTTGATTGGTATGGCACTAAATAAGTAGATCAGTTTGGGTAGTATTGTCATTTTTATTATATTCGCTCGGCCTACCCATGAGCACTTAATGTTTTTCCAATTGACTAGGCCTGATCTTAATTGTGTGGAAAGTGTTTTGTAGTTGTTCATATAGTTTCTGACTTTTCCTTGGCAGATAGATTCCCAAATATTTTATACTATCATCTGTTATTTGAAATGGAATTTCTTTTTGTATCTCTTGCTGCTGAACTTTGTTGGTAATATATAAAAATACTGATGATTTATGTGCATTTATTTTGAATCCTGCAACTTTGCTAAAGTTGTGAATTGTTTCTAGTAGTTTTTTTAATTGCATCTCTAGGGTTCTCTAAATATAGCATCATATTATCTGCAAAGAGTAATAATTTGGTTTCCTCATTACTTACTCTAATTCCTTTAATCTCTTTTTTTCTCTTATTGCCAAAGCTAACATTTCTAATACAATATTGAATAGTAATGGTGACAGTGGGCAGCCTTGTTTCACAACTGATCTTATTGGAAATGTTTCTAGTTTGTCCCCATTACAAAAGATGCTTGCTGATGGTTTTAAATAGATATTCCTATACTCTCTAGTGTTTTTAATAGGAATGGGTGTTGGTTTTTATCAAATGCTTTTTCTACATCTATTGACATATGATCATGGTTAGTTTGGTTATTAATATAATTGATTATGCTGATAGTTTTACTAATATTGAACAAGCCCTGCATTCCTGGTATATATCCTACTTGGTCATAGTGTAAAATCCTGGGGATGATTTTCTGTAATTTAATTGCTAATATTTTATTTAAGATTTTTGCATCAATCTTCATTAGGGAAATTGCTGACCTGGAATTCTAAACCAAAAGTTACCCAGTCCTGCAAGTGTCCAAAGACAGCAATGTCTCTGCTCCACTTTTTGCACTCACCAAGTATACTAGATCTTCTTGCCTAGGGCCTTGTCTCTGCAGCACAACTTGTATTGGCATCCCCTTTATTTATTTATTTACTTGTTTTTTTTTTTTTTTTTGCTTGTTTATTTTTATTAAGGCTTTTTATTTACAAAATCTATACATGGGTAATGTTTCTTTTTTTATTATTTTTTTAAAAGTTTGAGGTCTGTTTAAAGCAGAGGAGTGGCAGCTGCTTTAATTTACCTTGGGGCAGTTCAGCTGATTGACTTCTGGTGTTGGAATATCAGGGCTAGTCTGTGTTCTTAGTGCTTTACAATATACCTTTTACAAAAGGCAGATGTCTAAAATACCTGCCTGCAACCTGGGCAGGGTGGCCCAAGAGCCTCAGAGAAACTTCCCAGATGCTTAGAATCTGCCTTGCTGAGTCCTGCCCTGCTTCCTGCCCTCTCCTGAAACTGCAATCTGAACCTGGCAAACGGACTGACCCCCTGCCTGTCTGAAACAAACCTATTCTGAAGCTCTTCCAAGGTAGCTTCTTCTAGGAATGTGTTGTCCTCCAAATATTTGGGGGAGCTTTGACTCCAGAACCAGTTTAGAGGCTTAATCTACTGTTGGTTTGAAAGATGCTTCAGAGGAGGTCACAGAGAGTCATGTCTTCACTCTGCCATCTTGACTCCACCCCCAATAATTTGCATGGGTAATTTTTCAACACTGATGCCTGCAAAACCTTATGTTCCAAATTTTTCCCTCCTTCTCCCTATACTCTCCCCTAGATGTCAGGTAATTCAATACATGTTAAATATGTTTAAATATATGTTAAATTCTATATATGTATGCATATTTATACAGTTAACTTGCTGCACAATAAAAATCAGGTTAAGAAGGGAAAAATGAGAAAGAAAAAAAAATCAAACAGCAGCAGAAAAAGTAAAAATGTTATGTAATGGTCCACATGTAGTTCTTACAGTCCTCTCTTTCAGCAAAGATGGCTCTTTATCAAAAGATTATTGGAACTGACCTGAATTATTTGATTGTTGGAAAGAGCCACACCTATCAGAATTGATAATCGTATAATCTTCTTGTTGCTATGTACAATAAAATCCTGGTTATGCTCATTTCACTTAGCATCAATTCATGTAAGTCTTCCCAGACTTAATCCAGAACTATAATATTAACTTCCAAAATAAAAATTTATAGTTACTTTTAAAGCCCATAAGTAATAGTATCTCAAAATATAGTTACTTGCTCAATAGACTGCTTTTCTCACATAAGCAGGACCAGAAAGTTTAACTAAAAATCAAGAATGAACTATTCCTGTCAATTAGGAGTTAAGCTGTGTAGAGAAATTGGCTTAGGGATCCCATACAACCAAATCAATCAACAATAACTCTGTGTGTGTGTGTGTGTGTGTGTGTGTGTGTGTGTGAAAGAATATCTCTTCATGAAAGTGCTGGAGGTATGAGTTAACACATGATTTTTTTTAAGTATGAAATTTTTGCTAATGTATGCTATAAATATATATGACTACTCTTCCCAAAATTTGTTGTTTGTATTATTTGGGATAGTACATCAGGTGTAATGAGACAATAGGCTTAATGCTACCATTCCTCTAAGTCCCTCCCAATGTACATTTTTATTTAATGTTTGTTAAATTCATTTAATAAAATTATGTCATTTTAAAAACTATTAATGCCAAATGCATTGAAAGATAATGAATTATAATTTTAAGAATGAATATACAGAGTATGTTAAAATTACCATGATAATCCCTCAAAAATATAAAATTTGTATCAGAGTTGTGAAGGGAGGGAAGAAAGAGAGTTGATTTTATGATGGAACAGAGGTTGAAGCTTTTCTACTAAATCCAAGGATAAAATAGGGATGCTCCTTTACTCCTAAAATTATTTGATAGAGTTATAGTAATACAAATAGTAGCAATAAGGCAAAAGCAAAAAAAAAAATGGGTCAAAGACAGCACAAACAACTCAAGATGTTTGAATATATTTAGTATACCTGTTTTTGTGGTAGCTAAGACATGAAAACAAAGCAGATTCATGTTGATTGGGGAATACTTAAACAAAGTTTTGTACCTAAAAGGAATGAAATATTACTTTTTCATGAGTAATCAAGCAAAATGAATAAGTCACAGAGACATGGGAAAATTGTGTGAATAAATGTATTGTGAACCACACAAATACATACATATATATATATATATACACATAAATTATTATAATGGAAAAACACTTAAATGAAATATTATATAATTATAAAGAGCAAGGTTCATCTCAACAAAGAGCTAAGATGAACTTATCCAACTTCATTGCAGACATAATAGTTATCCATTGGTCTTAGGAACCAAAATTTTTGGTGCAATTACAAATAAAAGTAAATAAATACCTGAGGCATGGGGTATGGGAATTTAGACACAACAATAAATGCAGTTGATTTGTTGGGGGGTTTTGCTGAATTATATTTTCTTACTTTAATCCTTCATTAAAGCAAAGTTTTTTGAGCAGATGAGGTAGCAAAAGGGTAGAGTGTTAAATAAATGATTTATAAATAAAATGTACTTAGATAATGAAGAAAGTGATACAGAGAGAGACAGAGAGACAGACACAAAGAGACAGACAGACAGTCAAAGAGAGGAACAACAACAACAACAACAGAAAAACAAAAAGTATAAAGGGAGGAAGAGAGTGTGGAAATTTGGTTACCAATAGTATTTTCTGAGCTAGAGATGAAGTCTTATGAATTAATCACCTCAGGAGTTCACTGTATAGACATCTGTGGAATTAGTTATTAATCAATATTACTGTAATTGTAAAGTGGAGAAGATTCCATTTTTTAAGATTAATCATGTTTATACATTTTATGAATTTCAATGTATTAAGCTTCCATTACATGCTTACTAAAAGCCAAGTACCAATGCTGGGTTTTAAAACTATGACAAAAATGAAGGGGGTTCCACCTTCATGGACCTTAAATTCTATTGGAAGAAAATAACATTTGTACACATATATTGATATATTTGCTTATATATTACATGTGTTAATAGATGTATAAATGAAAACAAATTTATAAATACAAAATAAGTTTAATAACTGAGAATTCAAAAAAGCCTCAAATATAAGATGAACATACTAAGACAACGTTCAATATTATTATCTCTATGCTTTGATGAATCTTCAGCATTATAAAATTGGAGATTTTTGTAAGCATTAAATTAGTTACTTATAAAGGAAATAATAATGACAAAATAATAAAAAAAACTCTATGGCAATGTTTATGATTTATAATTAAAAAGAACATGATTTGTATATAGAAAAAGCCAGAATCAATTCCAGATCTGAAATGGTTGAGGCATAATTCAAGCTATATAAATAACATTACAAAATTATAAGTATATTTTGAATCACAGTTTGTGTCTCATATAATTATGGGTAAGATTCTCAAAACCACATATTTTGTTTGTTCTGTTCTGTGTCAGATTAAGATTGCTTTCAAATTCAGCTTTACAGTATAAGGACTATGAAAGATATTTTTGCCTTGAAGAATTTTCCCTGTAGTTTTTATTTGTTTCTGTTTCATAAACAGGTTTACTATTTGGCTTATTATAGCAGAAGCTCATTAATTTTTTTCTTTTACCACCAGAATAAATTATTGGATTAATCCTTCTTTCCATGGATAATTAAAGATATACATTATTAATGTAAAACTTGAGAGAGCAGAACGATTCTTTAATCCATTTTCCTTGCTTATTTGTGAGAGAATACATTTCTATTTCCATGTAGCTAATGATGCTAGCATTCAGCTCAACATTCCAAATTCAATATATGGATATATTCTCTGGCTACAATTGAGAAAAAATGTTTAGAACCAACACACAAATTCAATTATGCACATAGATGGAAAAAGCAAGACACAATTAGAAATATCTGTATGTCAACATTTCTTAAAGTTGTGATCTTCTTATTCATATATTCCATAATGTATTTTAGTAGATTTACCAGGCAGGGAACCATTTTATGATAATACAATATGATATGATAGTTATGAAAATAATATTTTTTCTTGAATTTATCTGAATGTACTTATCCTTTTGCCTAAACTGACCCTTTTGGAGATAATCTTTTTTTTTCAAGAGCAACAAAAAGAGGTGATGTAATGCTTTCAATAAATTAAATAATTTTGTGTAGTATCATTGTATTGCCTAATTTGTCTTTCATTTATTTTTCTACAACAGATATCCCAGTTTTCTATTGAGCAAAACTTATTTGTGTAATAAAGAAAACATTCCCTATATAAATGAACTCTTCCAATACATTTTAAATGATAAAATTGTAAGTCCCCATTGTGCAAAACACAGTTAAAAACACCTCTTGGCATCAAAGAATTAATGTTCTTCAGAGGGGACAGGTAAAGTTTTACATTAAAAGAGGGAATTGACTAGAAGACAATGTGAAAAGGGGAAAAGCAATAATAAGAAAGATAAGGAATGGTTTCTTATAGGAAATAGCATATGAATCTTAAAGGAATCCAGGAATTCAAAATGTTTGTTGGATATGAGCTGTATTGTTGGCACTGAGACAATCTATGCAAAGTAGAAGAGATGGATAATGAGCAGAGAACAAGTAGCTCAGTAAGCCAGGACATGAATATTACAAAGGAGACTCACATGAAATAAACCTGGGAAAATAGCCTGTGAATGATTTTAAATGTCAAATTAAAGAGTTGGTATTTTATCCTTTAGGCTACAGGGAGTCCATGAAGATTTTATATTTCTACTTTGTACTAGAAATTGTATAATAGAGAACATTTAAGACTTCCGTAAAATTCTTAGGAAGTCTTTTGTTACATGACATGCAAAACTACCTTTAGGTAAAGTCTAAAATTGTATTTTTTCAGAGTACATACTTCTAGAACCATATACTTTACTTTTTGTTTTAGTAACTTTACACTGAGAAATTATCATAGCAAAATATTGATAACTTATTTATTTGCACAGAACAATAATCAGAACAACATTACTGCTCATTATTTTTCAAGTTTAAGTGTAAGGATTAGCACCCTTTTGTAGATATTTGCCCTTTTGTTATTTTCTACTATTACATGGACCCTTTGGGAAATCTGAGTTAAATGCCAACAACTCTGGGCTTTAAAATATTGTTAAGTTTCTTTAGGGAGTCCTTTGGGAAGGACTTCCAGGCCTAACTTAAATGGATTCTTCTGACTGCTTGCAACCTAGACTTTACTTTATTCGATAATATTTTTTTGAACATTCTTACTTTGGAAAATGTTAGTACCTGGCTCCAGGATGACTGATTATTTTCTTGATTGTATTTTGTTTTTAAAGAGCTGTCTGCTGTCATTCATCTAGTCTGTGGGAAACAAAGCCTCTGAAACTAAAACAATTCTTCCTAACTAGATATGGTAATTACTGGGAGGGTAGGAGAAGGGGAGGAGGGAATACCCACTCCTATGTTCCTTATTAGAAACTTCTGTTATTTGCTTATAATGTGTTATTAAGGAGAATAATTTGATATTTTCTCTCACTAATTAATTTTCAATGAAGTAATTTTGACAGCATTTTTATTGTAACTGAGATTAATAAAAATACATACATTTTTAAACAATGGATAAAGGAAATTGTACTAGCAGGTTATAACATAATAAAATTCTCATTTATTACACTTTAACTTTTACTAAATGTTTTACATATATTATTTGTTCCCATCATTACAGTAACCTTTTAAGAATCACAGAACCAATAGTTTTCCCCATTTTATAGGTGAGGGAACTAACACTGAGGAAAAACTAAATGACAATTAAGGACACAGTTAATTTTTAAACTGGCATATTCAGAACTCCATAAGTTTTGCTGTTGTTTATACTATTCTCTTTCCCCAGAATGCCAGCTTCAAAATAGAATTTGAGAAATCTCATTTGAAATTGTGTATTATTATTGTCATAAAAGTTACTTCAAAGTTTCACTTAACCTGAGCTCATTCATATTCCTACTCCTTTTGAAGGTACAAAGTTCATCTGTTCCAGCCTTCTAATACTGTGAAACTTGATTATATCTTACCATAAATCTGATAGAAGCTTGCTCATTGTGCTGGGAGCCATTCTTTAGATCACTGGAAGAGAGTATCATTATAACTCATAAATCATCCACCTATTTCCTCTTACCTGAATGACACAATCAGCTCACCTACTTATCTAACCATCTATCCCTTCAATTATATATATTCGCTGAGGCGATTAGGGTTAAGTGACTTGCCCAGGGTCACACAGCTAGGGAATGTGAAGTGTCTGAGATCGCATTTGAACTCAGGTCCTCCTGACTTCAGGACTGGTGCTCTATCCACTGCGCCACCTAGCTGCCCCCCCTTCAATCATATTTTAATACAGTTTCCAATCAATGTCAATATTTCAGCCTAATCACTCCCACATTATTTGTAAATTATGTTATTTGATCACTGGCATTCACATAATACCCGACACCCCACCCTCCCATCCCCGCACAAAGTTTACTTTGGTTATATTAGTAATTTTGATGATTTTTTGATAAGAGACAAGAGGAAGAAGTAGAATGAAGACTAGCCTGGAATCATGGAAGACTTGAAGAATGACATTCTATGCCTCAGGCCAAGCCCCTGGCTGTTTAAGCCTGATTTTAGAATTAAGGAGATAGCTTTAGATCTTTCAACAGTTAACAAAAAAAGGTTTATTCATAATGCCTGGGAAATAATGTGTGTGTGCAGAGAGAGAGAGAGGGAGAGAGAGAAAGAGAGACAAACAGACAGACAGACAGATAAACACACAGACAGATATGTGAGGATGAAGGGGGAGAGGGAGGGAGAGAAAAAGAGAGAGGGGGGGAGAAAGAAAGAGAGAGAAAGGGAAGGGGGAGGGAAGAAGAGAGGAAGAGGGAGAGAGAGAAACAGAGTTATTCTAGTTAGTGTATATGTACATATATAACATGTATATTATAAATTTACTTATAATATATTTTCATAAATATATTTATATCTACTCTATATCATATCTAAACTAATTTATATACATGATATTGGTATTTATATCTATATCACAATCAATATTTATATAATTTATAGCATCAAAATTTGTAAGCATATAATCTCTATTTGTATCCATTTAGGGAATACTCTGACTTGATTCAGCTGAGCTAAGCTTCCTTGCTTCTGAATTAACTATAGCTATTCTCTAAATCCAGTATTTAAGAAGATTTGAGTTCTTCTTTTTTGGGGGGAGAGAGGTTAGGTAGGAGGGAGAAAGAAGAAGAATACAGGTTAGGTGACTTGTCCAAATTTACATAGCTGGTACATGTCTGATATTGGACTGGACTTGCATTGGACTCAGGTCCTCCTGATTCCAGGACTAGTGCTCTATTCACTGTGTCACCTAGTACCTTGTGCCTTGATTTTTTTTAGTTGTCTTATATCAGGTTACCAGGTTGTGATATCAAAGTCCTGAGCTTTTTCATCCTTTGAACTCATTAAGTTGCAATTAAATTTCAATGCATTTTTAAAGAGGGGGGGACTAACCTCACCTACATGAGAGAGGAAGTATAGAATATTGCTCCAACTATACTACAAGTTTAGATTCTACTTCCTATACATCTTGAACTTATAATCTGGGGCAAGTCACTATACCTATTAGTGCCCAGGAAACTAAAATTATTTTTTCAAAAAACTGCTGATCTGCTTTGGAAAGGAACTTTCTCATTGTAGATAGAAAATAACAATACCATTGCAATTAACCTCATTTAGAAGAATAAAGACCTCTAAAAAGTTAGCATTCAAACCTGCTTTATACTTAAAATGTATTATTGGCTAAAATGAGGTAAGTAAACAAAATGGGGGAAATGTTTCTTAATAGTGCCTATGTTTATTTAAAGAAATCTCACTCTGGTACAGGTAATGGTCTGCATAGAAGATTGTTTTAATAATCTTCCGTGATTGCTCCTCGAAACACAAATGAACAGTTCCTGAAGGACGATTTGAATGGAGCTTGAGCATTTAATGTCAAGGATCTATGCAATCAGGATAAAATAACATGCAGCTAAGTAAGTTTGCCATTCCTCTTCCCTGTAGTGTTTTAAAAATCCAATCACTTTCTTAGTTTATGCTAAGAATCAGAACATTCCTAGTCAAATAATATATTGCTTTGTTTGGTTGATTTCCTTTAATTGCTATTATCATTTAAATAATGATAATGCTTCTGCCAACTATTCTAGTAAAAAAAATCCAAAAAGTAAAATAAATAAAGATTAAAAAATTGATAAATCACTGTCAGAAAATTTTTATGTTTATCTTTGGCTTGAAGTTACTTGGGTTAATATCTACTTCCCCCAAATTATTTTCTTTTTAAAAAATCATTAATTATAGTTTAGTGTGATTTTGTAGGAAAGACACTAATTTCTGAAATATTATTCTGTACTATAAACAAGTGATTTGCAATGAAGTTATCAAAACCATATTCAGAAGATTAATAAACTTAGCTCATATTTAATAATGCTTTAAAATTGCAAAGCTTTTTTCACTCTTACAAAGTTATGAAGTAGCCAGTAGAATGATTTGTTTCTTCTGTTATTGTTTTTGTCCTTGTTATTTTATTTGATTTTTAATCTAAGCTGATGAGGTAACAACTTCAGGTTGAATGACATAACTCTGTTTATACAGCTAGTAACTGATTGTCAAAAATTTTACACAACTGAGGAAAAGAAGGGAGGAAGATGAGCATTGTGTGATTCTTACTCTCATCAGATTTGGCTCAAAAAATAATATCAGACATATTTAACTTCAGAGAGAAGCTTGTCTCATTCCATAGGGAAGAAAAAAGGGGAAGGGGAAGGGAAAGACTAAAGTTAATAGAAGGGAGAACAGAAGTAAAAGGAGAAAGGTACAAGAAAGGCTGAGGTACTGCAAAAGAAAAGGGCTGTTTGAGCGAGAGGGTGGTCAGAAACAAAATAATGAGGAAGATGGAAAGGGGAAAAGGAAAGAGAAAAGTATAACTGGGTGGAAACAAAATGGCAGGAAATCATTAGTAATTTTAACTGTGAATATAAATGGGATGAACTCTCTGATAAAATGAAAGCAGATAGCAAACTGGATTAAAAGCCAGAATTCTGAAATTTCTTGTTTACAAGAAGCACCCTTAAAGGAAAGTGATATATTCAGAGTAAAAGTAAAAGGCTGGAGCAGAATCTATTATGTATTAGCTGAAGTTAAAAAACAAACAAACAAACAAACAAAAACACAGGTGTAGAGATCCTGGTCTCAGATAAAGCAAAAACAAAAATAGATCCAATTTAAAAAGTTAAGGAAGGAAACTACATTTTGCTAAAAAGATACCATTTATAAAGAAGCAATATCAAAATGAAACATATATGCACCAAGTGGTGTAGCATCCAAATTCTTAGAAAAGAAGTTAATAGAAAAAATAACAACAAAATTCATCTGGAAAAACAAAAGGTCAAGAATTTCAAGGGAATTAATGAAAAA
>JAJPUD010012315.1:38269-49965 GCA_023553655.1 Myrmecobius fasciatus
AAAAAACAAAATAGATGAAACATTTTTTTTAATTTGATTACTAAAAAGAAAGAATAAAATCAAATTGTTAGTATCAAAAAAGGAAATTTGAACAATAATTAGGAGTTAGTTGGCCCAACTATATAGTAATAAATCTGATAATATAAGTGAAATGAAAGAATACTTACAAAAATGTAGATTTCCCAGATTAACAGATGAGAAAATAAATTATTAATAGATCCATTTTAGAAAAAAGAAATAGAACAAGCTATTAATCAACTCCCTAAGAAAAAATCTCCAGGACCAAATGGATTTTCTTGTGAACATTTAAACATTTAAACAACAACTAAATACAATACCATGTAAACTATATTACAAAATAGGGAATTAATGACTCCTACCATATTCCTTTTATGACACAGATATAATGCTGATACCATAACCAGGTATTGTCAAAACAGAGAAAAAATATAGACCGATTTCCATGATTAATGTAGACCACAAATCACATTTTTAATTAAATTTTTTTTTAAATTTGCAAAACACACACATCAGTAATTTTTCAACATTGCAAAGCCTTCTGTTACACATTTTTCCTTCCTTCCTCCAGCCTCCTCCCCTAGATGGTAGGGAGTATAATACATGTTAATTATGTTAAAATATATGACAAATCGAATATATGTATACATATGTATGCAGTTATCTTGCTGTAGAAGAAAATTGGATCTACAAGCAAAAAAAAAACTGAGAAGGAAAACAAAAGGCAAGCAAAACTCAACGGAGAGCATGAAAATGCTATATTGTGGTTCACATTCAGATACCACACCCTCTTCTTGGGTGTGTATGGCTTTCTTCCTCACTGAAGAATTGGAACTGGTTTGAATCATCTCATTGTTGAACAGAACTATATCCATTAAAAATGATCATCATATAATCTTGTTTTTGCCATATATAATGATCTCCTGGTTCTGCTTATTCAACTTAGCATCAGTTCATGCAAGTCTCTGCAGGCCCTCTCTGAAATAACCCTGCTGGTCCTTTCTCAAAGAACAATAATATTCCATGACATTCATATACCATAATTTATTCAGCCATTCCCCAGTTGATGGGCATCCATTCAGTTTCCAGTTTCTAGTCACTACAAAAAATCGCGGCCACAAACATTTTTGTACATGTGGGTCTTTTTACTTCCTTTAAGGTATCTTTTGGGTACAGGCCATGTAGAAACACTATTGGGTCAAAGGTATGCACAGTTTGATAAATTTTTGAGCATAATGATAGATTGTTCTCCAGAATGATTGGATCTGTTCCAAGTTCCATCAACAATGTATCAGTGTCCCAGTTTTCCCAAAACCTCTCCAACATTCATCATTGTCTTTTCCTGTCATCTTATCCAATCTGACAAGTATGTAGTGGTATCTCACAGTTGTCTTAATTTGTATTTCTCTGATCAATAGTGATTTGGAGCACCTTTTCATATGACTAGAAATAGTTTTAATTTCATCTTCTGAAAATTGTCTGTTCATATCCTTTGACCATTTATCGAATGGAGAATGGCTTGAATTCTTATAAACATGAGACAATTCTATTTTAGATATTTTAGAAATATTTTCGAAATGAGGCCTTTATCAGAACCCTTAAATGTAAAAATGATTTGCCAATTTATTGCTTCCCTCCTACTCTTGTCTGCATTAATTTTGTTTGTACAAAAAGCCTTTAACTTAATATAATCACAATCTATCTGATGTTCAAGTAAGCATTCCAGTTCTTCTTTGGACACAAATTCCTTCCTTCTCCAGAGATCTGAGAGGTAAACTATCCTATGTTCCTCTAATTTGCTTATAATATCACTCTTTATGTCTAAATCATGAACCCATTTAGATCTTATCTTGGTATGTGCTGTTATGAGGGTCAACCCTTAATTTCTTCCATACTATTTTCCAATTTTCCCAGCAGTTTTTGTCAAATAGTGAGTTTTTATCCCTAAAGCTATGGTCTTTGGTTTTGTCAAACACTCAATTACTATAGTTATTGCCTATTTTGTTTTCCACTGATTGACTACTCTATTTCTTAGCCAGTACCAAATGGTTTTGATGACTACTGCTTTATAATATAGTTTTAGATCTGGCACAGCTAGGCCACTTCCATCAGGATTTTTTTTTTCATTAATTCCCTTGAAATTTTTGACCTTTTGTTCTTCCAGATGAACTTCACTACTATTTTTTCTAGATCTGTAAAATAATTTCTTGGGAGTTTGATTGGTATGGCACTAAATAAGTAAATTAGTTTGGATGGTATTGTCATTTTTATTATATTCATTCGGCCTACCCATTAGCACTTGATGTTTTTCCAACTGATTAGGCCTGACTTTATTTGTGTGGAAAGTGTTTTATAGTTTAGTTCCTGACTTTCCCTTGGCAGATAGATTACCAAATATTTTATACTATTTTAAACTGTTTTTGAATGCAATTTCTTTTTTGTATCACTTGCTGCTGTTCTTTGTTGGTAATATATACAAATGCTGCTGATTTATGTGGATTTATTTAGTGTGCTGCAACTTTACTACAGTTGTGAATTGTTTCTAGCAGTTTTTTTTAGTTGAATCTCTAGGATCCTCTAAGTACACCATCGTATCATCTGTAAAGAGTGATAATTTGGTTTCCTCATTACCTACTTTAATTCTTTAATTTCTTTTTCTTCTCTTACTGCCAAAGCTAACATGTCTAACACAATATTGAATAGTAATAGTGACAGGGGGCAGCCTTGTTTCACTCCTCATCTTATTGGGAATGGTTCTAGTTTGTTTCCATTACATATGATGCCTCCTGATAATTTTAAATGGATGCTACTGATCATTTTAAGGAAAAGACCATTTATTCCTATAATCACTAGTGTTTTTAATAAGAATGGGTGTTGGATTTTATCAAATATTTTTTCCGCATCTATTGAAAAAATTGTATGATTTTTGTTACTTTGGTTAATATATAATTGATTATACTGTTAGTTTTCCTACTATTGAACCAATTGCATTCCTGGCATAAATCTACTTGGTCATAGTGTATTATCTCGGGGATGACTTTCTGTAATATCATTGCTAATATTGTATTTAAGATTTTTGCTTCAATATTCATTAGAGAAAGTGGTCTATAGTTTTCTTCCTCTGTTTTGACCCTACCTGGTTTAGCTATAAGTACCATATCTATATCATAAAAGGAATTTGGTAGAACATCTTATTTCCCTATTTTTTCAAATAGTTTATATAGTATTGGATTTAATTGTTCTTTGAATATTTGGAAGAAGTCATGTATAAATCCATGTGGCCCTCAAGATGTTTTTTAGGGATGTGATTAATTGCTTGTTATATTACTTTTTCTAAAATGGGCCTACTTAGATAATTTATTTCCTCTTCTTTTAACAAGTACAATCTATATTTTTTGTAGACATTCCTCTATTTCTTTTAGATTATCAATTTTATTGACATATAGTTGGGCAAAGTAACTATTGATTATGGCTCTAATTTTCTCTTCATTGGTAGAAAGTTTTCCTTTTTCATTTTTGAGACTAACAGTTGGATTTTCTTTTTTTTCTTTTTCTAAATAAATTAATTAAAAGCTTATGTATTTTGTTGATTTTTTTCATAAAGTCAACTCTTAGTTTTATTTATTATTTATTTATTAATTCATTAGTTTTCAATTCTATTAAACTCACCTTTTATTTTCAGAATTTCCAATTTGGTATTTAATTGAGGGTTTTTAATTTGTTCTTTTTCTAGCTTTTTTAATTGTAAGCACAATTAATTGATTATTTCTTTCTCTATTTTATGCAAGTAAGCATCTTAGATATAAAATTACCCCTTATAACCACTTTGGATGTATCCACAAATTTTGGTACATTGTCTCATTATTGTCATTCTCTTGGATGAAATTATTGATTGTGTCTATGATTTGATGTTTCACCCATTCATTATTTAGGATTAGATTACTTAATTTCCAAAAACTATTGGTCTGTTTTCTCCTGGTATTATGTTACATGTGATTTTTAGTGCATCATGTCTGGAAAAAATGCATGTCTTTCTGCATTTGATTTTGAGATTTTTATGCCCTAACACCTGGTCAATTTTTGTATAAATTCCATGAACTCTGAGAAAAAAGTAAACTCCTTTCTGTCTCCATTCAATTTTCTCTAAAGATCTATCATACCTAACTTTTCTAACATTTTGTTTACCTCCTTACCTTCTTTGTTATTTATTTTGTGTTTTGATTTATCTAGTTCTGAGAGTGCAAGGTTAAGATCCCCCACTATTATAGTTCTGCTGTTTATTTCTTCTTGCATCACTCTTAACTTCTTCTCTTGGAATTTGGATGCTATTCCACTTGGTGCATATATGTTTAGTATTGATATAACTTCATTATCTATGATATCCTTTAGTAAAATATAGTTTCCTTCCTTATATCTTTTAATTAGATATATGTTTGTTTTTACTTGATCTGAAATTAGGATTGCTATCTGTGCTTTTTTTTTGTTCACCTGAAACATAATAGATTCTGCTCCAACCTTTTACCTTCACTCTGTATATATCATTATGCTTTAGATGTGTTTCTTGTAAATAACATATTGTAGCATTCTGTCTTTTAATCCAGTCTGCTATCTGCTTTCATTTTATGGGACAGTTCATTCCATTCAAATTCACAGTTTAAATAACTAAATTCTATATTACCTGCCATCTTATTTAACCAAAGTTATGTTTTATCTTTCCTTTCCCCTTTCTTTTTTTCCACCTCCCCAGTATTTTGGCTTTGATGACCCCCCTCAAACAGTCCTTCCCCCTTTAGAACCCATTCCCCTTCTTTGCACCTTTCTCTTAATTCTTCTATTTTACCTTCTATTAGTCTTTCCCTTTCTTCTCCTCCTTTCCCTCCCATTTCCCTATAATGTGGGACATGTTTCTCTGTGAAACAAAATATGTCTGATATTCTCTTTTAGAGCCCAGTCTAATGAGAGTAAGATTCACACAATGTTCATCTCCCTGACTTCTTTCTCTCAATTATATTAGGTTTTCTTTGCCTCTTCAGGAGATTTTACTTTATTTTTACCTTTTTTTTTTTACCTTATTTCACCTTCTTTTTTTCCTCTTTTTCCAGTATGATCCCCTTTCCGCCTCTAGTTTCTTTTTCATATTATCAAAGTAAAATCAAATTATACCCCCATTCTCTAAGTATAGCCATAATAGAAATACAGTTCTCAAGAGTCCTTTCTTTTTTACCTTTTTATGCTTCTCTTAAGTTCTGTGTTTTGAGGTCAATTTTTTTTGTTGAGATCTGATCTTTTCATTAGAAATAGGTGAAATTCACCTACATCATTAAATATTCATATTCTTCCCTAAAAGATAATACTCATTCTAGCTGGATAGCTTATTCTTAGCTGTAATCCAAGTTCCTTTGCCTTTCGGGAATATCTGATTCCCCATCCTTTCATCCTTTACAGTGAAAACTGATTGATCCTGGGTGATTCTCATTATGAGTCGTTGGTATTTGAATTTTTTTTTCTTTCTAGCTGCTTGCAATATCTTTTTCTTGATGTGATAGTGCTGAAATTTAACTATGATATTCCTTGGGAATTTAATTTGGGGGTCTCTTTCAGGAGATGATTGGTGAATTCTTTCAATGGCTACTTTACATTTTGATTCTAAAACACCAGGGCAGTTTTTTTTTTTTTTTTTGTTATTTCTTCTTAGATAATGTCTTGGTTCTTATTTTCATTGTGGCTTTGAGGAAGTCCAATAATCCTTAGATTGTCTCTTCTAGATCTATTTTCTAGGTCAGTTTTTTTTTATTGTTCTCCTAGGAGATATTTCTTATTTTCTTCTATTTTTTTTGTTTTTGTTTGACTGATTCTTGAAGTCTTATTGATTCATTCACTTCCATTTTTTAAATTCTAATTTTAGTGTATTATTTTCTTCAGTTACTTTTTTAGCTCCTTTTGTAATTTGCCAATTGAATTTTTTTGTTCATTGCAATCTTTTTCCATTTCACCAATTTTGATTTTTTCAGTCAATTGGTGTCTTTTTCATATCTCTTTTGTGGTGCATTATATCCTTCTTGCAATTATCTATTTTGATTTTTCCATTTTTCTTTTAACTCTTTTTTGAGATTCTTTATGTAATCTTCCAGGAAAGCCTTGTGAATTGGAGACCAACTCATGTTTCCCTTTTTGGCTTTCTCTGGATTTGCTTTACCTTTATGAACTTCATGATCTTAGGCCTGTTCTTCTCTCTGTCCATAAAAGCTGTCTATGGTGACAGTTGTTTTTGTTTTTTATTCATTTTTAAAAATGTTTTAGGTCTGTTCAAAGCAAAGGAGCGAGAGTTGCTTTAATTTGCCCTTGGGCAGTTCTGCTCATTGACTTCTGGTGCTGGACAATTGAAGCTAGGTCCAGTGTTCTCAGTAATTTAAAATCTGCCTTTTATAAATGTCAGATCTGAGGGGCAACTAGGTGGCACAGTGGATAGAGCACCAGCCCTGAAATCAGGAGGATGTGAGCTCAAATCTGGTCTCAGACACTTAACACTTCCTAGCTGTGTGACCTTAGGCAAGTCACTTAACCCCAATTGCCTCAGCAAAAATAAATAAATAAATAAATGAATAAATAAATAAATAAATAAATAAATAAATAAATGAATGAATGAATGAATAAATGAACAAATAAATAAATAAATAAATAAATAAATAGATAAATAAATAAATAAATAAATAAATAAATAAATAAATAAATAAATAAATGAATGAATAAAGCCAGATCTGCCAAAACACCTGCTTCAACCAGGGCAGAGTGGCCTAAGAGAATCACAGAGATTTCCGAGGTGCTTAAAATCTGCCATACTCTGAGTCCCATCCTGGCTTCATCCCTTGTCTTCCCCATGCTGCTATCTGGGCTCAGTAAACTATCCCCCTCCCCAACTGAAACAGACCTGTTCTGATGTTCTTCCAAGGTAACTTCTTCTGGCAATGTGTTGTAATCCAAATATTTGGGGGTGCTTTGACCCCCAACAAGTTTAGAGGCTTAATCTGCTTTTGATTTGAGAGAAAGGTCAAATTTTTTACCAAAAATCTTAAATAAAATTTTTCTCAAAAAGATTGCAGTAAGTCATCCACAGGATAATACATCTTGAGCAGGTAAGATTTCTGCCAGGAATGAGGAGCAGGTTCAATAGTTTTTAAAAATCCATGAGAATCCATGACTATATCAATAAACAAACTAACAAAAACCACACAAGCCAAAACTAAAGTGGAAGAAGTATTGGATGCATGATTTTTAGTTTTCAGATGATTGTGCACTCAATGGAGCCTCTGAAACTGATATGCAAAAAAAAAGCGTGGATCAATTTTCTGCTGCTTGTGCTAATTTTGGTCTAACAACACAAAGAAAACACAAGGAAGGATGTAAAGAAAAAGCAAATGGCAATATGTGTTATGAATAATTGTAAGGTCATATTTTCTTAGTGAAGGAATAAAGGACTTGAATTGAGACAGAAAACTATCAATTCTGTTACATAGTCAACCATATTATCTTTCTGTATGACTTTTTACAGGAAAACTTGATACTATCAAAAAATCAAAGTGGAATCCACAGAATATAGTGAAAAACAGACAATTATTTCACAGTTTTTTTCTGGAAATGAGATCATCGACAAGAGTAATATATTTGAACAAATATGTGTTTGTGAAAGCAACTTTTCGTGAGAGATGAAGATGCTCAAACATAGAAAGGGAAAGAAATAGATGTCATTTTTTTTCTCCACACATGAAGATTCTATTGGCCATAGATTATAAAGACTTAGTGATGGTTAGAACAGGATAGAAGTGATGAGCAAGTAGAAAGGAAATGATGTAGATACTGGGCTTCAGTAGGCACACAGAAATAGGGGTGATGGGGAGAGGGGATAATAAGGCAGTAGAAAAGAGGGAGTAATTATCATGAAAAGAAAATTTCAGAATTCAAAATCATGGATGTAATACAATTATTGCAAATGCCATACATGGGTAAAGTTTGGTAAGGTGAGTTTGTAGGAGTCAAGGAGATGATTTGGGAGGCTAAGTTATTCTAATAGTATATTTAAGACTATTAAACTCCCAAAGTATGGGGTGATTGGACACGAGAGAGACAGAGACAGAGACAAAAATAGAGGGAGGGAAGGAGAGAGAATTTTTGAGCCAATTATTTCTTGAGAAAGGAGCCTTAGCCTTAGTGACCTGAAGGTATTTCAAGAAGAGAATTCAAAGTGATAACACCACAGAAGGTCAATAGATGTCAGTGATAAGCAAGGAGTGTAACAATTTCAATTTCTGGGACAGTGTGTCAAGGTCTTGTAAGAAAGAACAACTATCACAAACAATAGTCAGGCATACAGGTATGGTGTGAAAAGTAAAATTCATAACTGTATAAGAAGATACATACATAAGGATGCTTATAGTCTTCAGTGAAGTATGGTAAAATTATTAACCCATTAGATGACCCTGGACAAATTGCTTTATTTTTCTGAGTCTTTCTTTGTTTACTAATAAAAAGAAAGGCAAAGCTAGATGATCTTTTAGCATTAATATTCCTATCATTAAAAATTTAAAAATCTTACCTACATTGGTTTGAATGGCTCTAGCACACTCTGTCTTTTTATCTGATTGTCTCTGATTCAAACTCTTCCTCTTTCTCTGCTTCTTGTTCTCTGCTACCTATTTTTTCTCTGTTCAGGTAGGGATAGTGCCCAGCATATAATATGTGCTCACTATATCTTTGTATTTTAATTTGTCTTTATGTCTTTGTTCCTTATCCTCTTTCACTCATATCCCCAATTTATAAAATTTTCTATTTTATGGTACATATTTGTATAAATTCAACGTTATTCCTGCTCATGATTTTGTTTACATAAAAATGTAAACTCTGAAATGATAATTTAACTTCATTAGTTTCACTTCCCATTTTTTTCATAGTATCAAGCATCCATGACAAGAGATCTCAATAAAAGGAAAATGGCTGATGGTCTAGCAGAGTTGATGTAATTTTCTCTTTAACTTCAAGTCTTTTATTTCTTTGCTCAGAAAATATAACAATTCTTTAAAGTATATACTGCTATTTTCTTTGCTTTTATATTCTCCCTACTTAAAGGGAGAAAAAGAGAGAGATTTTCTATTACAATAGGATAATATCTCCTTGATCCAAAAATATCAAAGGTGGTGGAAATTATTAACTACTTCCTAAATTGCCAGTAATTTTAATTAAATTATGATTTAATTTATGAATTAGTGCTTTGAACTCCTGAGGGGACAGATGAAATAAATATACATGATGCCTAAAACCAAATTAGTTCCTTTTTTTCCCTCGAAATTGAAGTTTATTTTTTAAGTATAGAAATCCTCTCAGAATTACCAAAAAGGGTAATATTATCACAATGATATTAAGACACAGCTAGAAATGAGTTTAAGTATGATTATTAAAGAGAAATGTATTTCATAAAAATATTTTAATACTTTGTCATTCTAGAATAATTGAAAACATAGTCTTCATTATACTTTTTTGTAGAAACTACTATTTTGCTAACACCAGTTTGTCATAGTAGATGGCCAATCATATAAATTGTCTAAAAATATACTCAGTATCCTATTGATATGAGAATATTTCAAATTATTTTAAAGGTATATTTTCATGACAAAACCATACACATTTTCCCTTGAAAAAGCAGTTTAGATGAACTTTTTAAAAGTTTACACTTTATCAGGTTTATATTTAATTCCAAAGATTTATCTACATCTTGAAAATAATAAATTACAAATAACATCTGAAAAGTGTTTCAATCCTGAAATTTCTATAGATGACCTTCTTTATTTATATTATTTTTAAGGAATATGGGCAGGTGCCTAGAAATATACTTTAGAAATAGAATTAGGTATATATTTTCAAACATAGTGAGGTGGAATTATTTTCAACTATCTTCCCAAAGTCTTTTAATATTGTCTCAATACCTATCAGTTCAGCCTCCTTATTCTTGAATTTTATTTTGATGATATACTAAATTTCCAACATAATCTCAAACATTTCCTTTGTGTATAATCTATGCTTCAATCAAACTGAAACCTTTATTATAATCACAGTCACGTCCCATATTTCTTTACTTCTTTTTTTTGTTTCTTATTACATTCACTCACACCATTCCCCATGAACTTTCTTTACCATACCTGATACTTCTAATTATACTCATCATAGAGATCTAACTCAAATTCTACTGCTCTGTGAAATAGTTCATAAATCTTTATTAGACAATGATCTTTCCCTCTTCTGTCTTCAAATGTCACTTTATTCTAATGTCTCTTCAATTGTTATCATGTGAGAAAAATTTTAAAAAGCAAAAAAATTGTGTTAATTTTTTTGTTAACTTATATGTATTAGTTTATTTTTTTTTACTTTTTTTAAAAAAAATTTAACCACATACAAAAGAAATAAAAAAAGGAGAATAGAAAAAAAGAAACAAAAGGAAAACTTTTAACAAAACAAAACATTGTCATTTTTCCAGCAAAACATCAGGGAATATTCAAAATATATAACAATAAATTTCCAATTTCAAGAAAAAAATATATATAATAAAGGATGAGATTATATTCATGAGTATCCATCTTTTCTTTCCTTCCTTGAAGGTTATTCTTTTGTTCTCTCCTGTGCACTTCTTACTTAATTTTTTTCCCCCTTTCATCCCTCTCCCTTCCATCAAGTAGGCTCCAGTTAAGCACAGGTATGTTTATAGTTATGTATATGCATACATACAGACACACACACACATATATATATTCACTCCTATCACCCATGTACCCACATGTATACATATATCTATAGACGAACATATATACATCTATATACATTCATGCCCCCTATACTCACACACACATACATATATGTTTACTCATATATAAATATGCATCTAAAACAATATTAATATGACTGACATAATATAGATTTTTTTCTTGAATGAATCTTTAAGTTTGACTTTATCTAAGAGCAATGTCTAAAAGCAAATAAGCCTACTTTTTTTTTCCATAATAAATTCTATTCCTGATTCTTGTTGTAATGTTGTGTATCTCTTATTGTCTATCCTTGCTATCTTTTCTACTTTAATTTTGCTCCTTAACTTGCCTTATTATTATTTAACCTCCCCACACTTATGAATTCCTCTCTTATAGTCTCTCCTCATCTTTTCCTTCTCTCTTAATCCAATTTCATCAAACAACAATTTTTATCCTATTTCTCTTCATTTAAAAACTCTTCTGTACCTCACCTTATTCTATGCCACCCATCCCAACCCCTGCTTGTTATCCATTTCTCTTTAATCTACACACCTTGTCCCACTGCCATAAATTTACACATCTTTCTATACTCAATCCTATCCCATTCCCTCCCTCCTTATTTGTTTATAGAAATAGTAGAAGCATTATTTTTACTTCACTCTTCTTTTTTATTGTGCCTGGTGATAAATACTGTAAATTTCTAATTTTAACTCCAGCATATTGGAATTGATTTTTTTGTTTGTTTGTTTCTTGCAAAAATTTTCTCTCTGATCTGGGGGTTTTTAAATTTGGTGTTTTCCAAAAAGGATTTCTTTAAGCTGGTGATTGGTAGATTTTTTTTCTATTTCTACTTTTTCCTCAAGTTCTATACTTTAGGACAATGTTATTTCT
>JAJPUD010012316.1:0-18849 GCA_023553655.1 Myrmecobius fasciatus
AAAAAAAAAAGATATCTTAAAAGGAATTCAGAAAATGTTTGTCTCCCTAGTCAAGGAGAAACATGGCACAGTGCATACATGGTAAAGAATCCAGTAGGAGGGGCAGCTAGGTGGTGTAGTAGATAGATCTCTGAAGTCAGGAGGATCTGAGTTCAAATGTGGCCTCAGACACTTAACACTTCCTAGCTGTGTCACCCTAGGCAAGTCGCTTAACCCCAATTGCCTAAGCTAAAAGGAAAAAAAAGTATCCAACAAGAAGACTCTCAGTGAAAATACAGCAATATTGGATCCTCTAACCTGGTTCAAAAGGCTAGTGGATCAGGAGACCAGCTGTGAGACTTTCAACACAATTACAAAAAGCATATTGTGAGCCTGTGAAGCCCGAATAACAGGTGGGACTTGGCCAGGCTCACCCAGCACATTGGAAAAATTTGCAGCACACACCAGCCACAGCCACAGCCCAGCACAGTCACTGAGAACCCCTGCCACCCTACAGCAGAGCTTGGGACAATTTTCCCCGTGTCCTAGGATTGGAGCTCAAATTTTAAAAAGAGCAAAAAAAAATTATACTAATAGTTTTCATAATATTGAACCAGTCCTACATTCCTGGTATAAATCCTACTCAGTCATAGTATATTATCATGGGGGTAACTTTCTGTAATCTCTTTGATAATATTTTATTTAAAATTTTAGTATCAATATTCATTAGGGAAATTGGTTCATAATTTTCTTTCTCTATTTCATCCTATTTGGTATAGCTATCAGCATCATATCTGTGCAATAAAATGAATTTGGTAGGAGTCCTTCTTTCCCTATTTTTCAAATAGTCTATATAGTATTTGAATTAATTGTGCTTTAAATGTTTGATAGAATTCACATGTAAATCCATCTGGCCTTGGAGATTTTTTCTTCGGGAGTTTGTTAATAGTTTGTTCTATTTCTCTTTTAAAAAGGGACTATTTAAAAATTATTTCCTCTTCTGCTAACCTAGACAATCTATATTTTTGTAGATATTCCTCCATTTTACTTAGATTATTAAATTTATTGACATATAATTGGGCAAAATGACTTTTAATTATACCTCTAATTTCCTCTTCATTGATAGATAGCTCTACCTTTTCATTTTTGAAACTAACAATTTGATTTTCTTTTTTTTTTCTGATCAAATTAACTAAAAGTTTATTTATTTTGTTGTTTTTTTTTCATAGTCAACTCAGTTTTATTTATTAATTCAATAGTTTTCTTATTTTCAATTTTATTAATCTCCCCTTTTATTTTCAGAATTTCAAATTTGGTATTTAATTGACGTTTTTAATTATGTTTTTTTTCTAATTTTTTTTAGTTGTAAACCCAATACACTGATTTTCTCTTTCTCTATTTTATGCAAGTAAACATCAAGAAATATACAATTTCCTTAATAACTTCTTTGGCTGCATTCCACAAATTTTGGCATGTCTCATTATTGTTATTCTCTTGAAGGAAGTTATTGATTGTGTCTGTGATTTGTTGTTTCACCCATTCATTCTTTAGGATGAGATTATTTAATTTCCAATTGCTTTTTGGTCTATTTTCTCCTAGCATTATATTGCATGTGATTTTTATTGCATCATGATCTGAAAAAAATGCATTTAATATTTCTGCCTTTCTGCATTTGATTTTAAAGGTTTTATGCCCTAATATGTGGTCAATTTTTGAATAGACTCCATGAACTGCTAAGAAAAAAGTATGTTCCTTTTTGTCTCCATTCAATTTTCTTCAAATATGTATCACACATAACTTTTCTAACATTCTAACATTCTGTTTACCTCCTTAACTTCATTCTTATTTATTTTATGGTTTGATTTATCTAGTTTTGAGAGAGTGAGGTTGAGATCTACCATTATTATAGTTTTGCTGTCTATTTCTTCTTGCAGCTCTCTTAACGTCTTCTCTAGACATGTGGATGCACCACTTGATGCACATATGTTTAGTATTGATATTGCTTCATTATCTATGGTATCCTTTAGCAAGATATAGTTCCTTCCTTATTTCTTTTAATTAAATCTATTTTTTTTTTTGCTTTTTATTGATCTGAGATCAGGTTCACTACTTCTGTATTTTTTTTACTTCACCTGAAGCATAGTAAATTCTGCTCCTGCCTTTTACCTTTACTCTGTATTACTCTCCTTTAAATGTGTTTCTTGTAAACAACATATTTTATGATTCCAGCTTTTAGATTCTAGATTCAGTCTGCTATCTGCTTCCATTTTATAGGAGCCTTCATCCCATTCACATTCACTGTTAAAATAACTAATTCTGTATTTCCTTCCATTTTATTTACCCTAAGTTATGCTTTTCTCTTTCATTTCTCCCTTGCCCTCCTCCCTAGTATATTGCTTCTGACCATCACCTCCCTCAAACAGCCCTCCCCCTTTAGATCCCTTTCCCCTTTTTTACAACTTTTCCCTACTATTTCTGTTTTCCTTTATATTAGTTTTCCTCCTTTTCCCCCCTTTTCCCTCCCTCTTTCCTATAAGGTGAGACAAGTTTTTCTGTGAAACCAAATATGTCTAATATTCTCTCTTTGAGCCAAATCTGATGAGAGTAACATTCACAAAATGTTCATCCCCTCCCTTCTTTCCCTCAATTATAATAAATCTTCTTTGCCTCTTCATGAAATGGAATTTGTTTTTTATTTTACCTCTTTTTCCTGCTTTTTCCAGTACAAACCCCTTACCACCTCTAGTTTCTTCTTCACATTATCATAATGAAATTAAATTATATCTGCACTCTCTAAGTATACCCATAACACAAATAAGGTTCTCAAGAGTTCTTTCTTTTTTACCTTTTTATATTTTTCTTGAATTCTGTGTTTGGAAATCAAATTTTTTATTCAGCTCTGGTCTTTTCATCATAAATGGGTGAAATTTACCTGTGAAATTTACCTGTATCATTGAGTATCCATCTTTTTTCCTGAAAGAGAATTCTCATTTTATCTGGGTAGTTTATTCTTGCCTGTAATCCAATTTCCTTTGCCTTTCAGAATATCAGATTCCAGGCCCTTTGATTTTTTTAAGGTGGAAACTGCTAGGCCCTGGCTAATCTGGATTGTGGCTTTTTTGTATTTAAATTGTTTCTTTCTTTCTGCTTGCAATATTTTTTACTTGGTCTGATAGTTTTGAAATTTAGCTATGATATTCCTTGGAGTTTCCATTTTGGGGTCTCTTTCAGGAGGCGATCAGTGAATTCTTTCAATGGCTATTTTACCTTCTGATTCTAAGACATCAGGGCAGTTTTCTTTTGTGATTTCCTGAAAGATAATGTCCAGGAAGTTCAATAATCCTTAAATTGTCTCTCCTAGATCTATTTTCCAGGTCAATTGCTTTTCCTAAGAGGTATTTCATATCATATTTTATTGTATTTTTTTCATTTTTAAATTTTGTTTAACTCATTCTTGAATTCTTATTGAGTCATTCACTTTCATTTGTTCAATTCTAATTTTTAGTGTATTAGTGTCTTCAGTTACCTTTTTAAGCTAATTTTGTATTTGGCCAATTGAATTGTTTTGTTCATTGTATATTTTTCCATTTCACAAATTATTTTTCAATGAATTGGTATCTTTTTCATATCTATTTTGTAAGGGTTTATGTTTTTTCCATTTCATCAATTCTATTTTCTAAGGAGTTATATGTTTTTCCCATTTTGTCAAATCTACTTTTTAAGGAGTTTTCTTTAGATAATTTCTGTTTCATTTCCCCATTTTTCTTCTAACTCTCTTTTAAGATCCTTTTTGAAATCTTCCAAGAAAGTCTTGTTAAATGGGGACCAGCTCATATCTCCTTTTGTGGCTTTTTCTGGAGTTGATTTGCCTTTAGGAACCTCAGAGTTTGAGGTCTGTTCTCTCTCTCCATAAAAATTGTCTATGGTCAGATTTTTTTTCCTTTTTTGATCATTTTTTGAGGGATGGAATTTGCTCTTAAGGCAAAGGAGTGACAGCTGCTTTAGTTTCCACTGGGGTGGTACTGGGTAATCTTGTTCAGATGCTGAGTTCTTCTGGGGCTCAGTGGCTTACAATTTACTTTTTGTATTTGATTTTGGGTGTTTTACAGCATATCTGCTAATATCTGCTTGCAATCAGGACAGAATAGCCTAAGAGCCTCACAGAAGATTCCCAGGTGCATGGATGCTGTATAGTTCTGGCTTCCTGCACCAGCTCCTTGTCTCAGGCTCCCTACATTGCAATCTGGATTCAGCAGACTGTCCTGCCCAATTGAAACAGACCTGTTCTTCCATAGTACATTCTTCTGGAAATGTGTTGTACTCCAAGTATTTGTGGATTGTGTCACTCCAAAACCAGTTAAGAGGCTTAATCCACTTTTGGTTTGAGAGGTCAGTGGAGGTCACAAAAATGTAAACTGGAAAGAAAACAACATTATTTAAAAGTTAAATTATATACATCCATATATTTGAAAATGATACTTTCAAGTTTTAAGGACAGAATCTTTTACTAGGCAAGTTAGAAGGAACATAGATAGCCAGAAGATATGGGTATAACTTGACTCTGATGTGACGATATTAAAGAAAAATACATTAAGAAGTAGAAAAAAAAAGATTGCAGTGTGATAAGAGGAAAGGAGAGGTAAAATGTGCTAAATGACATCATATGAAGAGGTACAAAAGCCCTATTACAAAAGAGGAAAAGAAGAGGGGTGATATGTTTTGTTTGAAAGAAGAAATGATATATTCACTCAGTTGGGTATAGAAATTTATCTTATCCTATAAGAAAATATAAAGAGAAAGTGGAAAATAAATGGAGCAACTGAATAGAAAAGAGGGCAGGTTGTTGGTGGTTTGGGTCAGAAACAAAACACTACTTAAGAGGGACAGGTTAGAAAGAAAGAACAAAACTATAAATAGGACAGAAAATAGTATGTAGGGAGATACAGAACTGGTAATCATAACTAAGAATATGAAAGGAATGAACTCTCCCATAAATTGAAAATGAATAGCTGAGTGGATTAAAAAACAATCCGACAATAAGTTGCTTTACAAGTATTTACAAGAAATACATTTTAAACAGAGAGAAACATACAGAATAAGGGTCAAAAACTGAAGCAGAATTTATTATGCTTCAGCTGAAGCAAAAAAGCAGGGATAGCAATTCTTATCTCAAAAAAGTAAAAGCTAAAATAAATCTAAGTCAAAGATATATAGAAGGAAACTACATCTTACTAAGAAGTAGTATTGATACTAAATGGATATGCACCAACTGATACAGCATCCAAATTATGAGAGAAGTTAAATCAGTTACAGGAAGAAAAAGATAGCAAAACTATACTACTGGGATACTTCAAGCTGTCTAAGAATTGCCACAAAATAAACAGAAAATTTTCTTAGAAAACTTAGATATAATAGACCTCTGGAGAAAAATTGAGTAGGGATAGCAAGGAATATACCTTTTCTAAGCAATATATGATACCTGCACAATAAGTGACCAAGTATTAGGGCATAAAACCCCACAATCAAATGAACAAAGCCAGAAGTAATAAATGCTTCCTTTCAAATCACAATGTAAGAAAAATTACATTTAATAAAGGACCAGAGACAGATAGACTAAAGACCAACTGGAAATTAAATAATCTAATCATAAAGAATAATTGATCAAACAGCAAAATCATAGAAACAATCAATAATTTCATCCAAGAGAATGAAAATAATGAGAGAATATACCAAAATATATGGGTTGCAGCCAAAGGAGTTCTTAGGGGAAATTTTATATCTCTAAATAGTTACATGAATACAATAAAGAGATCAATGAATTGGGCAAGAAATTTTAAAAGTGTTAAAAAAGAATAGATTAAACCCCCCAATTAAATACAAAGTTAGAAATTCTAAAAATCAAAGCACAGCTTAATAAAATTGAAAGTAACAATAATATTGAGCCAATTAATAAAGTTGAGTTGGTTTTATGAAAAAAAACAATAAAATACATAAACCTTTGGTTAATATTGTTAAAAAAATAAAAATAAGTTATTCCTGAAAGCAAGAGAGTTTAGACTACAACTAAGATTAACTATGTAACAAAGTTGACCATAATCTTCCATGAGAAAATATGGACATAAAATGAAATGGGGAATTTTCAAATTTCCCTGATGAAAAAAACAGAGATGAACAGAAAATTTGATGTTCAAATACAGGACTCAAAAGAAACATGAAAAGGTAAATAAGAAAGAAAAAATGTTATATAGTAAGGCTAAATTGTTTACATTTCACCATAGAAAGATGATACTTGTAACTCTTAAGATCAACTTTATTAGGGAAATTAGAAAAGATATAGATAGAGGGTGTGGTTATAAGAGCATTTTGATGTGATATAAATGTGTGTGTGTTTGTGTGTATGTTTAATACTGGGAGAAGAAAAAAGTGGGAGGCAGAATAGTGCAAATTACACATATATATCATATGAAGAGGCACAAAAGATCTCTTAGGGTAGAGAAAAAAGAGGGGTGGAATGTGAGCATTGTTTGAATCTTTGTTTTAACCAGATGAATAATTTATTTTTATAAAGCTTTTTATTTTCAAAATATATGCATAGAAATTTTTCAACATTCACTCTTACTAAACCTTGTTTTCTAAATTTTTTCTCCCTTCCTTCCCCTCACTGTCTTCCCTAGATGGCAAGTCATCCAATATATGTCAAACATGTGTAATTCTTCTATAAATATTTCTAAATTATTATGCTGCACAAGAAAAATCATATCAAAAAGGGAAAATCATAAAGAAAATGCAAGCAAAAAACAAAAAAGTGAAGATACTATGTTGTGATCCATACTCAGTCCTCACAGTGCTCTCTCTGGGTGCCAATGACTCTTTTCATTATTAGACCATTTGAACTTGCTTGAATCACCTCACTGATGAAAAGAGCCATGTGCATAGAATTGATCATCATATAATCTTGCTGTTTCTGTGTGCAGTGTTGTCCTTGTTCTACTCACTTCACTTAGCATCAGTTCATGTAAGTCTTTCAAGGCCTCTCTGAAATCATCCTGCCGATCATTTCTTATAGAACAATAATATTCCCTAGCATTCATATACCATAACTTATTCAGCCATTCTCCAACTAATGAACCATATCAACAACAAAACTAAGAGAAATCATATAATTATCTCAATGCATGCAGAAAAATATTTTGACAACATACAGTATACATTTCTATTAAAACAGTTAAGAACACAGAAATAAATGGATTCTTTTCTTAAAATGATAAGCAGGCTTTATATATAATAAAGGTAGAAACTTTCATAATAAGATTAAAGATGAAAAGGGAAACCTAATTTTACTGCTATTACTAATACCATTATATTAGAAATATTAGTATTTACACTAAGAAAAGAAAAAAGAAATTTAATTTAAAATAAACAATCACTTTTCAGAGATGATATGATTGTATATTTAAAGAATTGTAAGGAAACAATTAAAAAACCTATTTGAAATAATTAACAACTTTAGTAAAGTTGCAAGATATACAATAAATCCACAGTTCCAATTGTTCAGTGATAGAGAAAGCCATCTATACCCAGATAGGACTGTGGGATCTGAGTGTGGACTACAGCATAGCATTTTCATGGTTTCTGTTGATGTTTGCTTGCATTTTGTTTTCTTTCTCAGGTTTTTTTTTTCTTGTAGATCTGATTTTTCTTGTACAGCAAGATAACTGTATAAATATGGATACATATGTTGGATTTGCCATGTTTTTAACATAATTAACATGTATTGGACTGCCTGTTATCTAAGGGAGGGGGTAGGGAGAAAGAGAGAAAAAAATTGGAACAGAAGGCTTTGTAAGAGTCAAAGCTGAAAAATTACCTATGTATATGTTTTGCAAATAAAAACCTTTAATAAAAAACAAAAAATAGGAGGCCCCACAAAAATTTAAGTATATATTACTACCTGTCAATATTATGATCCTGATATGTAAACCAACTCAAATTATATTCCTTCATTCTATGATAGAAGCCAGAAACAAGTATTTGGCATGACAAATTGCACTACTACAACTAGTCTTATAATTAGGATAAAAGATAGATATATTAGATCTACATTTAAAGAATGAGTTATGAAAGATTAATTGCAATCTATTAAAATTCTACGTCCATCCCCATTTGAAATTTTCTTCACTTGAAGCCATAGTAGAAGAAGCCCCAATGCATTTGGGGAGATGAATCCTGTACATACTAATCTTCTATGCTGACCTCATTCAAACGTGAAGGCTTTGTGCAATTTAAGCAATACTGAAAGCAGGGATCTGTGTATATAAAATGCAAATTGAAATGACCACATTCCATGCATGAACAAGGAGTCTCATCAGGTAAACTTCACATAAACAAGGTTTTTTTATTCACTAGTCCAAAACCACAAGATTAAAAGGGGCGGGGGGAAGTGGTATGGTTCATATTGTTACTTTCACATTTCATCTTTATAATTAATCTTAAACTTCACAAGATATGTAGATTCTTATGTTTTTAAGTTATTAGTTTTAAATTTCTTTCATATTAGCTAACAGATGTCATAATAGAATGTCATTGGAAACATCAATCTAATTATGCAAACCCAGCATTTAGATAGAATCTTATTAATATTGTGACTTCTAGATGCCAGTTATTTTTCTTTTTATTAGTATAATTAATCTAATTGCACATTAGCCCATCTATAATTTAAACTCCAAATAATATGATGTCAACTTTGAGAGAACAAAGAGCAGGGGAGTAGTAATTTTTGAACTTACACTTGAGTCTATTTTTTGGAGGGCTATTCTTACAGCAAGGTCCTTAAGAAATAAATTATTACTTGTCAAGTATTTTAACATTATTAACATGTAGTGGACTTCCTGCCATCTAGGGGAGAGGAGGAGACTGGGGGTAAAATTTGTAACGGAAAGCTTTGCAAAGATCAATGCTGAGGAACTACCCATACATTTGTTATACAAATAAAAAGCTTTAATAAAAAAAAGAAAGAAATTATTGCTATTCAAAGATAATAATGTCTTCAGAAAGGAATCTGATGAATGCAAGTAGAATCAAATCCAATAGATACAAAGAGTGCTTTGCTATTAGAAAACAAGTGTGAAACAACATTCTCGATTTCAGGCAACATTTGGGGTTTTTGAAATTCTCAGTTACTCACTTTATTCAGATGATGAGAACAAAACCAGACTTAGCCTGTTCTCCCTGGATCATGCTCCCTTGAAAAAACTCTGACACTAGCTCTTCATTCCTTTTCAATAATACCCATGGCTTAATTTTTCCTGAAGTGATTATAGCTTGATGATCAACTAATTAGGAACACTCATTATAATTTTCATACACTGTTTGTAAAGTCTTGTGTCTGAGTGATTTAATATAAGTTGCTTGATGAGCACTCTTTGCCAAGTTCCAGGAGAATACAGAAAGAAGAAATCACATCATTTTTAGCAACAGCAATTCCCTTATTTTGTAAGCAGCATTGTTACACAGAGTATAGGAACAGAAACTAGCAGCAAAAAATAATAATAAAAAGCCATAGCTTTAGTAATAAGAAGCACATTATCAGTGTTTACTTTTCATTGTTGATTTTCTCAACAGGTTTTCACAGTTCTTATATTCTCTAATGTTATATGATTTTGTCTATATTTTCTAACAGTTCCAGGAATGAAATATTTTAAAATTGTTTGCTATTTACTTCTTCACATTTCTTGTTTTCTAAGCTACAGCCAACTCAATGTCTATAAGTAAACTATTGAGTTATAGAATTAAATTCAAAACATTGATTAATCTTTTACCAAATAGGGATTACAAAAGGTGCTAAGTCATTATGGCATATAGATAAAACATTGGAATTCTGATAGAGGAAGACTTGTATCCAAATGGGGCCTAAAGCACCATCTTGCGCAAGTAATAAAACTCCTAATAAATTTTTGTTTTATTTTTCAATAAAATGCCATTACTAGTTTCAACTACTCCATAGGGATATTGTGAAGATAAGAAAAAAATTTTTGAATGTATGGAAAGGACTTTGCAACCTTCAATAATCTCATAATAAATGTGAGATATTAATAAGCTTTGGATCTGTGATTTTCCTGATATAGAAAACTCTTAGTAAAGATACTTTCTCAGTTAGTGCAGGAGGAAAATTGCATTATTTAGAGTGTTGCTTCAGGCCACTGATGGGTTAAAGGCTCTGTTTCACACAACCAATCTGTGTCAGGCAGAATCTAAAAGCAAGCTTCTGGGGCTACCTTTCTATCCATATTGCCTTTCTTATTATTGTTATTACAAAAAGAAAAATCACTGCTCAAAGGGAAAACAAACAACTATTGCACACAGTTAATACACAATATATAAAAGCAAAGTATAAAGTAATTTTGATGTAGGAGTGTCCTACCACAGCAAAAAAAAAAAAAAAAATGGAGAGATCCCATAACAGAGATAAACTTGTTTAACAATTCTCTGATAATAAATATCAGGCAAGGAATAAAACCATTAGATATATGCTTATCAAAGATGTTTACTGCTGTTATCAGGGAACTTGGATTCAGAACCCAGATTGGAGATGGTGAGGTCCTTTTGATGCTCCTATTCATAGATGACATTATGCTTGTTGAATCAGTCCCCAGAATTCTATAAGGCTGCTTAAAAGATATCTGTAATCATTGAGGGAGGGGAAAATGTAGATGAAAATGGATTTTAAAAATTACAGCATAATTTAGTGGACAATGGATAGATTGATTAATTGATAGGTAGATAGATGTGTGTAGTTATATATACATATATGTATATATATATATATATGTATATATATATATATATACATGTGTTTATTTTAAATGTAACCTGAGTCCCACTGGCCATTGATACTCAGTAGTGGAGATCAATACCACACATCTTTCTCAGGGATGGGACAGAGTTGGCTAGAGCAGGAGAGAGAAGAATTTTAGTCTTTTCTGCTCTCTTCAGCCTATTTGAATCTCTTTAGGCTTATTGAGCATATCTGACTCCCATTTTTACTTCTGGTTGCTGAAGGAAAGGATTGTGGGAAGAAGCAAATATGATAGAGACTGCCAATGTTTCTCCTATGAGCTTCTCCACAGAATCTTTTCTTTATCAACCTGAAGTAGGAGTGGGCATCCTTTATGTTTTCTCTTGAAGCTAGAAGTAAGAACTGCCTAAAAGGATGACAGAGCTCAAAAAATGCACTCAAAGAAACTGCAGAAAACTGAAAAAAAATGGAGTTCTCTTCTCTCTTCCTTTCACCAACTCCAGCTTTTCCCCTCAAGTAGTTTAGGGTCTGAAGTTCCTCAACCAAGGAAACTCCAAATTTTCGCTACCCCCAATCAAGAGGTACCTCTCCACCAAAAGGGTAAATTGAGACCAAAGAAAGAACCTAAGAGCTCTAGCATGATTATAAAAGTCATTTAACATCCAGATTACTTACATTGGGTTGTCCACAGCAGTTGCCAGACAATAAAATGGATCTCTGATCCTCACCATGCAGTCTAGGGTGGTGGCCAGAATATTCATTGAATTTCCACAAAAAACCTGAAAAAATTCCATGGAAATTATAGAAATCTATTGAGCATCATGCACATATAAATACAGTTTGGCTAATGTTTTGATTTACTGCTTGGGATCTGGGCCTAGTTTCAGAACCCAGGTACAATACCTCTACAGATTGTTAGATGTTCAGACACTCAAGGCCATGTGCTGATCAGGTTGAGTAAGTTTCCAGACATACACAAAATTATTTGCTGAATACTGTGTCCTTGTAATGGCTTTCATCCCTACTTGTTATGGTTTTCATCTCTTTTGGTATGACTTTCAGCCTAACAGGGACCCACATCCCATTCCTGAAGTCTTTGTTATGATTTTCACCAGTAGGAACCCCATAGATAGGTATGGGGAATTGATCTGTACTGAAGAGGAGAATATTGTATGTCACTTGCTTTGGGGGTTCAAGCTCCATATTTGTACATGCATACATATTGGGTATACAGTCTAAATACTAAGTTTAGCATGCAAGTGTGATTATAACAATGGGAAGAGCAATGATGCTAGATCTGAGTTCCAAGGTTGGCTCATTTTTACTAGCTGAGGAACTGTGGACAAACTAATTCAGTTCCCTGGACTTTGGCTTTTTAATTATAAAATAAGGGAATTGAATTCTGAGGATTTTCCCAGATCTCAATTTAAATCCTAGACCTAGACCTAAAGAACAGGCTGAATTTGTTTGCAGGAAATTGTAAAGTTTCAAAAGTTTATTTCTGTTCGTAGGTGGCATTGATTTTAGTTCAATTAAGTTTAACTTCTCTGAAAGAAATACATTTTTATTATAATTCTCTTAAAGTTGACTGCAAGTCATGGAAAACCACAGATTCCAAATGAAGCAAATATATATATCAAAGAACAATGGAGAGGTGTGTGGTGAGTGTAAGATGGTTGCAATATAAATAAGGAACTTTGAAAAACAATTGGAATAAAGGTATTATCAAGAAAATGTAGAATGAAAAGTGAAAATGGGCTAGTAATATTATATAAGTAAAAGATAATTGACACTCTTTTTACATCTTCATGATGTCAAGAGAAAACAAGGAAGATTTCTAGCACATTCGGTGAATCCCTCTCTTTCTCTCTCTCTCTCTCTCTCACACACACACACACACACACACACACACACACACACACTCACACACACACATACAAGATTGGACCATGAGTCCCCTACATATGGGTTATGATCTGAATCATTGGGAGGAATTTTTACTATGATCACAAATCTCTTTAATTACTATTTGAATACTAATGTGTGGAATGTAAGAAATTTAGTTTGCTAAGGGATGACTAAAATTGGAGAGTGAGTTGTGTGAGAAGTTATCACAGAAAAATCTAAAGAGAAATACAAAATAATTCTAGTTATTGTATAGGTTTTTTTTATTATTAGGGGAAATTATCTTGGAGACAGGAAATGTTGTGGTAACTAGCCAACACATTTATTTAGGGAAGTTTCCAATCTACCAGCACATTCAGCTTGATATATATCTTTGTATAATCTAGTTCTTTAATAGAAAAGCACTTCCCTATTGCCTCAGAGAGCACTAAATGGCTTGAAATAGAGCATTTTATAATAAATAGAGAGTCATTATGGGAAACAGGAAGAATCAGAACACACTATCTGATTTTTTTTAAAGTAACTAAAATTGTAGTTTAACACCTTAATCAAAAGAAAATGAAAGACAATGCTAGATTCCTTAACTTCCTCTGACCCTTTTAGAAAATGTATTTAAGCCACACCACCAAATTCCTAAAAGCAAAAGAAAAGTTTCTCAGTGGAAGTTAGAATGAACTCCAGGAGTAAATCCCTCCCAGAATATAGGACAAATTATAGGTGAAAAACATCATTCTGAATTTTTTATCTCTATTGGATATCTTACGCCACTCTTCAACTTCTGTTATACCTGGTTTCAACTTGACAAAACTAGATTCTCCTTTAAATCTCCTACTTTTCTGCCTCCTTTTGCATGTTGTATCTATCCCCTCTCTACATTCCATGTTCCTTGAGGGCAGGAAATATCTTTCATTTTTTAAATTGTATACCCATGGCTTAGCAAAACACCTTGTACAAAGGAAGAGCTTAATATATGTTAATTCAAAGGTATTGGATATCTTGACTTCTATGGAAAAATCTTTTTTAAGATTCCTAGAATCTCAGAATAGGGTAGGGCTAGAAGTCAAATAGCCTGACCTCTCCCTATTCCCAACATATGAAGGGTGGGAATTATCTCCACAATATCTCATCTCTGTTTGAATACTAGTACTCTCAGGAGAACTACTTCACATGGTGGCCTGTGATGTTTGGACAGTGACATTTGTTTCCTTATAATGAGACAAAATCTGCCTCCTGGAAATTCAACTTATTTGCTTTAATTCTATCATCTGGAATTATACGAAATAAACCTAAACCCTTTTCCATATGCCAGTCCTTTATACATTCAAAGACAAATCTTGTACTTGTTATGTCTTTTTGTTTTCTTTGAGGATAAATATCTTCATTTCCCTTTACCTGTTTCTTATATGACACAATTTCCAGGTACTTCACCATTCTAGTTAATTACCCTCTTAGGGCTGTACTCCACTTTGTCAATTCCTCTATTTAAAAATCAATATCTTTAGTCTAAATGGGTTATTGAATAAAGTTTCTTATGAAATATTACTTCAGGTAACTTTTTAAAATTCACAGATAACTAGGGGGTAAATAACATACATTCCCACAGTAAATATATTTGTATTACATTTTTTTTCAATCACATAAGTGATGATAGGGACAAGCCAATGTGAAATCTGAGAGAGAATGTTTTTATACTTTTAAAGCACTTGAACTATACTGTATCTGATCATTATTTACAGAAATATGCACCAACAAGCTGATTGTGTAATCATTTTATCAGTCACAATTATGTAATGCATATTTTTCAATCAAACAATACTTAAGTGACTACTATCTCCTAAAAATTGTGATAAATGCTAAGAATATTAAGAAAGGCGAATGACAGTCTTTGTCCCAGAGAAACTCACCATCCAATGGGGAAGAAAATATGAAAATAATTATATATATACTACCCATATACAGGATAAATTGGAAATAATCATCAAGAGGTTTTAGTATTTTATTGTTTGTTTCATGGTACAGACTTATTATATTATTGGTTTGGGGAAATCCCAGTAGGAGAACATTGTGTACTAATTCAGATGAACAATTTATATGTAAAAAATTGCCCAGAGCACTTTAAAGTTATAACTTGACTGCGGTCACACAATTAATATGTTTCAGAGGCAGAACATGAATGTAAGTCTTCCTGATACCCCAGGACCAGCCCTCTGCCTGCTAAACTTCACTATCTCACAAACAGATGAATATGGTACATTAAAAATGCCATTATTTTAAATTAAAATATGACAATAAAGCATAATTTTAGAACCTAAATTAACCTTTTTTGCCTTTAAAAATATTAGTTTAGTGAAAGTATGGAAATATTCATAGGAAACTTTCCATATTTGAGCAGTTTCTGAATTCAATTAATCACAAACTTCTGGGAGCCAAGTTGGTGAAATAATCATTGAATCACTGTAACTCTCTGAAGCTCACCTCTAGACAACCATAAAATAGGGCCATAAGACAAGTCCTGGATTGAGGAACTAGCAAGGTGGGGGTAACACAATCTGTTAGCCTAGGAAACTTAGGATCAGTAGGGGGGATCCAACTCAGTTAGGTAAGAGGGGTCATAATCCAAGATAGAAAGCTTATTCAGCAATTCAGTAGTATGATTAAAACCCCAGTATGATGAGAAGAGAAATAGAAAAACTAGTACTTCTCATGTGCCCTGACATAGCCAGGGGAGCTAGTGGACTCTAGCTCTGGAAACTACCAGGTGCTTGTGGCAACTTTAGGCAGGCTGGAATCTTCCAGAGGTCACACTGTGGAAGGCAACGGAACAGACCATCAGAAGAGAGAATCCTCTATCATATAGTCTCCCATGTACTTCAGCATGGTCCCAGGTACACAAGCATTCTTCAGAGGCCAGAGTACCACACACTTCAGTGAAGTTCCAAGGAAACGCAGGAACATCCCACTGGTCCTTAGCACATGCCAGTCACCACTACTAGGACTCTAGCTCAGCATCAGGTAAACTGCCAGACTCCTACAATGTATAGTAGCACCAGCCAGTTCCCAATTCCTTAGCACATGCCATACAAAAGGGTTCCCTATGGGCCTCAACATCAGGGTAACAATATTGTAAACAGCCACAGTCTGCAGCCACTAGCACAAGAAACCTGAGACAGTCTCTTTCCACCCTAGGAGCAGAGCTCAAATTTAAGATAAAGGGTAAATAAAAAAAATTGAGTAAAGAACAATTTTAAAAAAGGGAATGAGATCATAGAAAATTATTATGGTGAGAAAAAGACCAAAACATAAATTCAAACGAGGATAACAATGGACAAACCTATGAGCAAAACACCTGTGAGCAATACCACAAAGAAAAATAGGAAGGGATCACAAGGCCAGAAAGAAATTATGAAAGAGCTCAAAAAAGGAGGTTAAAATTATATAAGAAAGGTAGAAGAGAAATGAGAAAAGATATAAGAATGATGCAAGAAAACTATAAAAAGAGTCAACAACTTTGGAAAACTGCTTAAAAAGTAGAATTGGACAAATGGAAAAGGAGATACAAAAATCCACTAAAGAAAATAACTTTAAAGAGTAAAACTGTCACAATGGAAAGGAAAGTACAAAAGCTAATTGAGAAAAACAATACCTTAAAATATACAAATATAAATATAAATAAATACATATATAAAATATAAATAAAAAATAAAAACAATAGGGCAAGTTAAAGAATTAGAACAATAGAAAAGATGGAGTAGAACATTTTCCAGCTGGAGACAATGTAGGGCTGTGATTCCAGGGTAGGAGTACAATGTGTAGTCCCAGTGCAGGTCACACCTGCAGTGTCTCAGCTCCAATCCTAGCACTGACCCCATGACAGTAAAGCAGAAACAGAACAAGGGACTACTGAATCAGCAGCAGTACTGGTGGCTTCTAGACCTCTCAGCCAACAGATACTAAAAATGACTTCCAAAGTCAGCAGAAAAGATTTGTCAGTAAAATGAGAGGGTCTTGGAAAACCAGCAAATCAAGAGTAAGCATAGGCAGTGGTGGGCATGGGCAGTGGTGGTAGTGGCAGCTTCCTGAAAACTCACCTCACAAGAGGACTCTTCAATAGCTCTGAGGAAAGTCTCCAATGCTTTATTACACTAAATCTTAAAACTACAGTGGAGTAGGGCATTCCTAATAGTTCTGGGGCAGAAAAGAGTGCTTTTAGCCAGTTCCTAGAAGGATCTCTGAAAACAGCTGCACAAAACTATCAAAACTTGGGACAATGCACCCTCCATACTGGAAACATAGTCCTGTTTTAACAAGTAATTAAAAGCTGAAAAAAACCCACTAAGTAATAGGCTAGGAAAATGAGCAGATAAAAATAGTTTCAGATTGTAGAAAGTTACTATGATGACAAGGAGGATCAAAACTTATGCTTAGAAGATACCAAATCAAAGCTCTTTTACATCCAAAATCTCCAAAAAAAAAAAAAAAAAGAATTGCTTTCAGGCTATAGAAGAGTTTAAAAGGAATTCTTAAAACCAAATAAAATAGATAAAGGAAAAAATAGGGAAAGAAATGAGAAGGGTACAAAAGGAAATACAAAAAGCTAATGAGGAAAAGAATGCCTCAAAAAGCAAAACTATCCAAATGGGAAAGGAAGTAGAAAAGCTCACTGAGGAAAATAGAGAAATTAGCAAATGGAAGCTAATAACTTTATGAGAAATCACAAAACAATAAAGCAAAACCAAAGAATGAAAAGAAAAAAAAGTGTATTATTTTACTGGAAAAATAAGTGACATAGAAAATACATCCAGGACACATAATTTAAAAATCATTGATCTACTTGAAAACCATGATCAAAAAAGAGCTTAGACATCATCTTGCAATAAATTATCAAGGAAAACCATACTGATACTTTAGAATCACAGTAAAATAGAAATTGAAAGAATCAACCAATCACCTCTTGAAAAAAGATCCCCAAATGAAAACTCCCAGCAATATTATAGCCAAATATCAGAATATCAGAATCCCAGGTGAAGGAAAAAAAAATATTGCAAGCATTCAGAAAGAAACAATTTAATATAGTGGATCCACAATCAAGATAACACAAGATTTAGGAGCTTCTCCATTAAAGGAGGGCTTGGAATATGATATTCTGGAGAGAAATGAAGCTAGTATTAAAACCAAGAATCACTTACCCAGTAAAACTGAGTATTATTCTTCAGGGAAAAAGTTGAAAATTCAAAAAAAATAAAGAATTTTTAAGCATTCTTGATGAAAAGATCAGAGCTAAATAGAAAATTTGATTTTCAAATTCAGGACTTAGAAGAAGAACAAAGGTGTAATCAGGAAAGTGACACCATAAGGGAATTAATAAGATTATCTGTTATCAGTTAGAAATGTGTATATGTCGATGGAGGGCACAGGTGTGAGTTGAATAAAAAGGATAATATATATTTTTAAATGAAATTAATGGGTAAGAAAGGAATGTACTGGGGAAAAGGGAAAGGGAAAAGTGAAATAGTGTAAATTATATCCCATAAAAAAGAGGCAAGAAAAAGCTTTTATAGTGCAGGGGAAAAAGGGGAGGAGAGAAGGAGTGAGTGAACCTTAGTCTCATAAAAATTGGCTCAGGAAGTAGGAAAGGAATGAGCAACTAGAAGGGAAGAGGGTGGTAAAAGAGAAGTCATATTGGAGAAGGGAGTGGTCAGTAGTAAAACACTTTTGAGCAGAGGCTGGATGAAAGAAGAAAGAGAGAATAGAATAAATGGGGGAAATACAATTAGTAATAGTAATTGTAAAGAGAATTATGAAGCAAGTATTTTTCTGGTAAGTCTTCTTTCTCAAACACAGAGGAAACAAAGTCAAATTTATAAAAAAAAAAACAGTAAGTCATGCCCCATTTGAAAAATGATCAAAAGATATGATATATGTCCGAAGTGCTATAAATTCATGCATATCTTTTGACCTTGAAATATCATTACTAGGCATAAATCCTAAAAGTGATTTTTTTAAAAAAGGAAAAGGAGCTACATGTAGAAAAATATTTATAGCACCTCTCTTCTCAGAGCCAAAAATTGGAAATTGAGGGGATGCACATTAATTGGGGAATATTTATGGGAAATGCTCTTAGAAAAAAAAAAATATGACCCAGCTAGAATGAGCATTATCTTCCAGGGAAG
>JAJPUD010012316.1:23849-49963 GCA_023553655.1 Myrmecobius fasciatus
CTATTTAGCATGTATTAGATTACCTGTCATCTAGGGGTGGGGGTGGGGGGAAGGAGGGAAAAGCTTGGGAAAAAGTTTTTTGCAAAAAAAAAAAAGAAAGAAAAAAAATATGGAAAGTCTATCATTACCTCAAACAAAGTAAAATGAACTGATGAGTAGCTGTACATGATTTTTCTATTCTCAGCAGTACAATGCTCTATGACTGCTCAGAAGGATTGATGATGAATAATCCTATCCTTACCCAAACAGGACCTGATTGTGTCTGAATACAGAATAAAGCATATTCTCTTTCTCCCTCTCTTTCTTTCTTTCTCCCTCCCTCCTTCTCTCTCTCTCTCTCTCTCTCTCTCTCTCTCTCTCTCTCTCCCCCATCTATCCCTCTTTTTACCTGAGAAAATTAAGTATAACACATCAAGGGGGAAAATGGTTATTCAATGAAATAGAAGGATTTCAAGCTTTCATAAGCAGACCAGATCTAAATCAAAAACTTGACCTCCAATATCAAGACCCATGAGAAGCATAAACAAATAAAAAGATAAAAGAAAACATCAAATGTATTTAATAGACCTAAACTGTTTACATCTATGCATGAGAAGATAATACTTGTATTTCTTAAAAATTGTATCACTAATAGTACAACTAGTAGGTATGTACTTAAACAAAGAGTATAGATTTCAAGTTAATTTGAAGCAATGACGTTTAAAAAGTTAAGTGATTAGAAAAAAGGAGTATGCTAAATGCAGAATAAGGTAGAATGGTGAAAATTATTTCACATGAAGATTCATGGAAGAAGTATTATAGTCAAGGGGAAGATGGAAAAGTAGCTAGAAAAGAGAAGAATATACATACTCAGCTGAATATAGAAATTTATTTTACCCATTAAAGAGGTAAGAGGGGAGGAGATTAAGTAAAGGGTGAGTGAAGACTGACAGATGGGTGGATAAATCAGGGAAGATGGCAGACAGAAGCAAAACACTGGTGAAGAGAGAAAGAATAAAACAAGAGAGGAGGTGAAGAGAAAGAATAGAATAGATGGAAATACACAGGTATTAATCTTAACTGGGAATGTAAATGGGATGAACTTTCCCATAAAATGGAAGTAGATATACTGGATCAAAAACCATAATCCTACAATATGTCGTTTCCAGAAACATACTTGATGCAAAGAGACACACAGAATAAATGTAAGGTGCTGGAGCAGTACCTATTATGCTTCAGCTGAAGAAAAAACCCAACAGGGGTAACAATTCTGATTTCAGACAAAATGAAAGCAAACATAATCCTAATTAAAAGAGATAAGGAAGAAAATTACATCTTGTTAAAAGGTACATAGACAATGAAACAATGTCTACACGAAACATTTACCTACCAACTAGTATAGCATCCAAATCCCTAAAGGAGAATTTGAGTGAGTTACAAGAAGAAACAGACAGCAAAACTATACTAGTGGGAGACCTTAATTGTCTGCTTTCACAACTTGATAAAGTCAATTAAAAAAATTAAGAAAGAAACTGAGATGAATAAAATATTAGACATCATAAACAAATTAGAAAAGCAAGTAATAGTCACATGTACAGGAAGGAGAAAAATTAACAACAAAACTAGAAATAGAGAACATTATAAAATGTAAAATAGATCATTTTGATTATATAAAAATTCACCAGCTTTTGCACAAATAAAATCAATTAAATTAATATTAGAAGGAAAATAAAAAGCTCAGAAGCAATCTTTATAAATTTGAGAAATGAGACCTTTATCTGAGAAACTCATTGTAAAGAACTGAGTAAAATTTATATCAATACAATCCATTCCCTAAATGATAAATGGTCAGATGACATAAACAGGCAATTTTCAGATAAAAATAAGCTATCTATATGTATATGAAGAAGTAGTGCTTTAAATCACTTTTTTTTTTCCTGAGACAATTGGGATTAAGTGATTTGCCCAGGGTCACACAGCAAGGAAGTGTTAAGTCTGAGATCAGATTTGAATTCAGGTCCTCCTGACTTCAGGGCTAGTGCTCTATCCACTAGCTGCCCCCTAAGTCACTTTTGATTACATAAATGCAAATTAAAGCAATTCTAAGTCAGCACCTATCAGACTGGCCGATATAACAAAAAAAAAAAAGTAATAAATATTGGAGAGGATGTAGGAAAATGTGGACACTAATGCATTGTGGATGCAATTGTAAACTGATCCAACTATTCAGGAGAGCTATTTGGAATAATGCCCAAAGGACTATCAAAGTATGCATTATATTTGTCCCAGTAATACCATTACAATAAGAAATGATACACAGGCAAATTTCATTTCTTCCATTTGATTTTTTTTTGTTTTGCTTTTAAATACTATTTTTTTCCTTTCAAAATGTATGCAAAGATAGTTTTCAATATTCACCCTTGCAAAACCTTGTGTTCCAAATTTTTCTCCCTCCTCTCTCCTATACTCTCCCCTAGGCAGCAAGTAATCCAATATATCTTAAAAATGTACAGTTTTTCTATACATATTTCAATATTTATCATACTGTATAAGAAAAATAAGATCAAGGGGCAGCTTGGTGGCACAGTGGTTAGAGCACCAGCCCTGAAGTCAAGACGACCTGAGTTCAAATCTTGTCTCAGACACTTCCTAGCTGTGTGACCCTGGGCAAGTCACTTAACCCCAATTGCCTCAGCAAAAAGCAAAAAAAAAAAAAAATAAGCTCAAAAAGGAGGATTACAAAGTGATAAAGAAAACAAAAAGCAAGCAAACAACAGCAAAAAGGTGAAAATACTATGTTGTGATCCACATTCAATCCGCATAGTTATCTTTCTGTATATAGATGTCTCTTTTAATCACAAGTCTATTGGAAGAATTGACCTTAATCATTGCTGAAAAGAACCATGTTCATCAGAATTAATCATCACATAATTTTGTTGTTGCTGTGTACAGTGTTTTCTTGGTTCTACTTACTTCATTCCATATCAGTTCATGCAAGTCTCTCCAAGCCTTTCTGAAATCATCCTGCTGATTTCTTCTTATAGAAGAAGAATATTCCATAATATTCATATACTATAATTTATTCAGCCATTCTTCAAGTGATAGGCATCCACTCAGTTTCCAATTTCTTGCCACTACAAAAAAGGCTGCTACAATCATTTTTGCACATATGGGTTTTTTCTCTTTTTTATGATCTCTTTAGGACACAGATCCAGTACAAATAATGCTTAATGCTAGATCAAAGGATATGTACAATTTGATAGCCTTTTGGGCATACTTCCAAATTACTCTCCAGAATACTTGGATCAGTTTACAACTCCACCAACAATATATTAGTGTTCCAATTTTCTCACATCCCTCCAACATATATCATTATATTTTCCTGTCATCTTAACTAACTTGAGAGGTATATAGTGGTAACTTAAAGTTATCTTAATTTGCATTTCTATAATCAATAGTGATTTAGAACATTTTTTCATATTTCTAAAAATGGTTTTAGTTTCTTCATCTGAAAATTGTACAGGCAAATTTTAGAAAAACCTGCAAAGTCTTACACAAATTGATGCAAAGTAAAATGAGCAAAACCAAGAAACAGCATCAGAAACATTGCGTGATAATCAACTGCTTTGGATCCAGTTCTTTTCAGCAATACTGGGATTATCAACATCAACATCAGATGATCTAAGATAAGTATAATGGATTCAAGAAGGAAAATGCTGTTCATATCAAAATAAAGAACTGATGGACTCAATACAGATCAAGGTATATATTTTTTACTTGTTTTATTGTTTCTTTTGTTTTCTTTTTCTGTTTCTTCTTTGACAACTGTGACCAATATATACATGTGTTTCACATGATAGCATGTAAAAACTATATCAGAATACCTACAACATTTAGAAGAGTTTATTTGGAACTCAAAATAATTTTTTTTAATTTTATTTTTAATACACATTTTTCTATGAATCATGTTGGGAGAGAAAAATCAGAAGAAAGAGGAAAACATGTGAGAGGGGAAAAAACAGAAAAAAGAAGTGAACATAGCAAGTGTTGATTTACATCCCATTTTCATTGTGTTTTTTTTTTTACTGGATGCAGCTGGCATCCAGAAAGTCTATTGGAATTGCTTTGGAGCACTGAGCCACAAAGAAGAACCAGATCTTTCAGAGTTAATCATCACACATTCTTACTGTTGTTATGTACAATGTATTCCTGGTTCTGCTTGTTTCACTCTGCATCATTTCATGCAAATCTTACCAAAATTTTTCTAGAATCACCTTGTTCATTATTTCTTATTGAACAATAATATTCCATTACTTTCATATACCACAATTTATTTAGCCATTCCCCAAATAATGGGCATCTATTCATTTTTCAATTTTTTGCTACCACAAAAAGAGATGTTACAAACATTTTTGCACATATAGGTTTTTTTTCCCCCCTTTATGATTTCCTTGGCATACAGACTCAGCATTGGCATTGCTGGGCCAAAGAATATGCACAGTTTTATTGCCCTTTGGCCATAGTTCCAAATTACTCCCCAGAATGGTTGAATCATTTCACAATTCCACCAACAATGTATTGTCCTAGTGTCCCAGCTTTCCCACATCTCCTCCAACATTTAACATTTTCTTTTCCTAAGATCTTAGCCAATCTGAGAGGTGTGAAGTGGTACCTCAGAGTTATTGGAACTCAAAATTTTGTAAAAATTAACAGTAAAAATGTTTTCTTAACATGAAATTAGGAAATATAAAGAAATATTAAAAATAAATTGTTGTTAAGCAATGCAAAAAATAAAATAAAATTGCCAACCAATGAATTTTAAGAACAACTGACCACTCTGGATAGGGGAAGGTTGAGAATGAGAGCTGTAACTGAGTCTCACAACTATTTATACTTTTGTTTTGGTATCTCTGATACCTAGTTCAATGCCAAGCATTTTTATGTTTAACAAATTCATCTCAAATTGAGTTGATCTGGTACATTTCAATCTTGCCCTCTCCTAATCCTCTGAGTCATCATGAGTTAAGCCACATGTAAGAAGATACATTATCCTTATTAGAAGAAAGAAAAACATCTCAGAGATCAGAATTTACAAAGCTCTAGGGAGAAATTGGAAATAAATATAATACCTTTCCCTAGCATAATTAAACTAAAGGAAAAAATATAGATGTGTTTATATATACATACATATATATATATGTGTGGGTATGTGTGTATATATATTTTGATTAGTTGAAGCAAATCCTTGTTTCTATTTAAATCTTCAAAATTGTATACTATACCATTCACACATTTTGTCATCCTGGCGATCTTAGTACATAACCTTGAAATAGAAAAGGCATCCTATGCCAAGATTGAAATGTATCCTATTGATTTATTGACTATAATAACAAGCAATCTTCCTTTTATTTCCAGAAACAACTAAACTTTATCCTGACCATGTAAAGTCTTTCCTAACCTATGCCTTAACAGCAAATCAAGTTCAGCAGGCAATAAATATGAGGATATAGAAGAAGAGGGGGGTTATCAACTAGCTCAGGATTGGACCAGTGGGTAGAATTTAAGGAGCCTTCCCTAATATGATTGATTTCCCAAGACATCAGATTTCTCAGAAAGATTTCCTTCCCTTGGCCTTTCTTTTCCAAAGAACATAGCTATTTTCTATTTCAATGGGGAAAAGGAAATTTACAAAACTTCATAATGTCCTCCTAAATTCCCTTCCTCAAAACACTTTCTCCCACTATCAGAGGTTTTAAGTGACTTCATTAGCTCAAAGAATTCCAAAAATGTATCATTTAAGACTTGCCTTTCCTTAACTTGCTGTTCCATGATATAAAATAACCTTTTCTTGCTCTTTTATTCTTATTCCAAAAACTCATATTCCCTTAGTATAATGGTTATTGGTTAGGACTACTGAGAAAAGAAATCCAATTTTAAAAAATTCACAGTAAGGTTTGAATGACTGATGGATTTGTTCTTTAATCCTCCAACCATCAAAGTGCAAGTGCAAGTGAGAGAAGATAAAGGAAATGAGGCTTGATACTCAACATATTAACAAATTGTGAGATGTTATAAAGTCTATTTTTTGGCAATAGATGCTGTTCAGATGACTAGAAGGAATAGTATCACTTAAATGCCAAAATTCAAAGCCACATGCTCCAAGCAGTAGATAGGACTATTTTCACAACAGCTAGATGACCCTGAAAAATGTGAGTGATTATTGGAAGGCATTTTCTTATTAAGAGACAAAAGTTGACCTTAAGTACAACTAGGTATTTCAAAAGGGAATGGCATTAGATACATGAATGAGATCAAGAGCAAAGTATTTCCATCCTTTTTTTGATAGGAGTAGAACTATAACTTTTTAAAAATGAAGTGAGTTTATAATTTAATTAGTAATTGTGAACTACATTGTTATTTATGGAATATATTTAAATGTTACTGAGAATTACAGAACTGTATCTGCAATTCAATATGCTACAAACAACTCATTAATCCTGCTCAAAAGCTAGCCAATATTGTTATTGTCTTATAGACTAAATCTATTTATCTATTTATTAAGCATAAATATATTTTTAAAAAGTAATTACAGTTGCAAATACATGTACAACAGAATTATAATACTTCAGATCTGAAAGTGACCTGAAGAGTTACTCTTCAGCTTGTTACTGAATAAAGATTCCTTATATAACATATCTGATATATGTTCATTAAGTTTTTTTTTCCTTGAAGACATCTAAGAGGAACTAGCTGTTACCTAAATTATTCTCTTTTACTTTTGTATAATTCTGATTTCTAGAAAATATTTTCTTTATAGCAAGCATAAGTTTTTCTTTTTAGTTCTTATTCAGTGCTCCTAATTCTAGCTTTTGGGATCAAGCAGAACAAATTTAACTTCTTTTCTATATGAAAAAAAAAACATTTTCAAATACTTGAAGAAGACAATACTTCTCCTCTCTCTATAATCTAAATCTTCTCTTCTTTGGACTAAACATTCCCTGTTCCTTTGACCTATTTATTTTCAACCCCAAATAGCAAACTCAAGACTATTTTACAATTTTGGTTTTCCTTCTTTGCACACTCTCCAGTTCATCAGTGCCTTGATGAATATAGTACTCAAGGTGGTATTTGACCTAATTAGGTTATCACTTCCTCAGTGCTACAGATGGTAGGCACTAAATTATTTCCAGTGATAATCAAGACTCCATCATGATGGTTAAATCAGGGTGAGAACACCTGTCCAAAGTTATGCAATTATCTCTCTCCTCTCTCTCTCTCTCTCTCTCTCTCTCTCTCTCTCTCTCTCTCTCTCTCCCTCTCTCTCTCTCTCTCCCTTTCTCTCTATGCATCTATATAGTTATAGTTAGTTATAGTAGATTCATAGACATACATATGGTAATAGATAGATATTATAGATATATTTTGTGTATAACAAAACTGTTAGTTCTCTGTCTCTCTGAATCTTTCTCTGACCTAGATAATGTGGACTGTTATGCTGTCTTCTACATCATTATTTGAGCCTTAGTACCTAAACTTTACATCTATTTATTTGGCAGGGGGTGGAAAAGGAGTAGAAGCTAATCATTACACCTTTAACTATTAAATTCTATGTCAACTGTAATAATAAAATAAAATGGGGTACATTATTTGACATCATCCTAGCAGGCATATGCAAGAATAAAGAATATGAAATCCCTCAGCTCTAAAACCTTACTATCATTAATAATGATAATTAATAATATTCAGATCCCATTAGTTTGAGTACATAAAAATATACCCAAAGAAGGAACTTGGACTCAAATGTTCATATAGTTTATGCATTTTTATGCCTTAATTCCAATACTCACAGTTTCTGCTCTCACTTTGCAGCACTCTGCAATCCAACCAAAGTGGGCTTCTCACTAGTCCACATATATGGCACTCCATCTTTTATCTCTGTGGATTTTTTATATCAGCTGTTCCCATTCCTGCAATGAATGGTTTCCTCATTTCTACCTCAGAAAATTCAATTCTTCTTTTAAGATAAAGCTTAAGGACTACCCTGTATAAGGAAAAAAAACATTGGTTTTCCCTATGTGCTAATGACTTCCTTTTTAAACCACTTAGTATTCAACTATTTTGTATTTATTTGTACTTATTTTCTTTGCATATACTTATACTTGCTGCCTCTTCTGTTAAACTTGAATCCTTTTGAGTAGGGATGATAACTTCATGATGTTTTTAGCCTTAGTGTCTGGACTAGTGTATGACATATTTTAGACACTTAAAAAATGCTTTTCGATTGAGGATTGATTGTATCTCACATTGTAAGCAAACTTTATGCCACAAATGGCCTTCACAGGGTCACATACCCTCCTTGGGACACAATAGGAAGGGGAAAGTTATAAATATATGTTTTTATACCTGAAGAAAATTCAGCTGAGAGGGAATTAAAGTAGCTAACGGTCTAATATGAGAATGAGGAGACAAGAAAAGTCATGGAAGAGCATGGAGATGTCATAAACTTTAAATGACACAGAATATCTTCTACTTATTTTCCATTTCTCAGAGGGAGCCTGTTACTGTACTTGTAGAAACCAAAAGATTTCTATCATTGCCCTGTTTCTACCTGACAGTGCTTATTACAGTGTCTAATATTAGTAGATACTTAATAAAGTTGACTGGCTAATCATAAAACTGCAAATTTTGAAGATATGATCTGGTTCAAAGCCCTCATTTTAAAAATAAGGAATCTAAGGGGTTAGTATCTTGTCAGATTTCTCAAATCAAGTGTCAGAGACTCTATATTAACCCATCTTTTCTATTCCAATCCACTGTGTCACTTTCTGTCTACTGTGTGAGTCCATTATTTCCTGATAAAAATAGCAATTTTGCTGCCTCTTCAAAACCATTGCTATTATTAATAAGCTAATGTTTCCAAAATTCTTTGAACTCCTTAGAAAAAAATTTCAGGTAATTGAAAAAGTATTATTGTCATGACAATTATCATTATTAACCTTTCTTGGCACTTTACATTTTGAAGAGCTAGGTACACAATTTATTATCTATTATTAACAACCACTCCAAGGTGCACTTCAAATTGATTAATAACATCCCTGACCTGATTATTCTGTTCATGTTGGGGGGAGGTAGTTTTCTGAAATGTTTAAATTACAAATTACAGTTTCTGATTTTCTATTTGCACATTGAACTTAGGAATTTTTCAAAGTTTCCCTTCAAGATAAAAACAAAAAAAAGGATCTTTCTTGCAATCCTGATTTCTTTCTATAACAGACTTTTAGAAAGTATGGCACATTTTTTCACCCACTTGTTATAATAGTCTTCAAGGACTGATACAATTCAATGTGTGAAGAAAATTGTATTAATTTTATGAAACCTTGTTCACATTTTGAAGACTGAGTTTGATAATGTCTTTCTTTCAAAAGTATGAGTTTCTTCCAGAGGAAATTAAGGGATGGCAGAATGGAACATTTTGAGGGCTTTGAAAGTAACTAACAATCCATATGTGACCTGAGAACACCAGCTTATTAGCCTTTTATGATGGTTATCTCTATTCTTGCCTTATACCTACTTCCCTCTTTGGCCTCTTTCAATAGGAAATAGAACTAACATAATCATCACAACCACTTGAAATAGGCAGAGTGAAAAGGGAGAATGAATATATCTACCTACCAGGAAGGTTATAATGAGCAACATAGGATAATGGAACCTAGCTTAGTTTGTTGCACATAAGGTTGGAGGAAGGTCAACCACCTGTAATGGCATCAATATGGAGATCTCTCAGGAAACTGCTTCCACTTCCATTGATACAATTCAGCAAATTATGTGCAGCTTCATTTCTTATAGCCTTTTTTGAGGGCACAATCAATTGATATAAATAAAACAAAAAAAAATTGTGTGTGTTGTAAAAAGAGAGGGGGAGAGAAAGACAGACAGAGACAGAAAGAGTGACAAAGAAGAGGAGGAGGAGGAGGAGGAGAGAGAGAGAAAGAGAGAGAGAGATAGAGAGAGAGAGAGAGAGAAATTGAGAGGAGTTTAAGGTTTACTGAGTCATTTTTACAGTGATGCTATGAGATGAGTAGAAAGTTTTCTGTAGAGCTCCTTCTCTGATTCTCATCAAACCTCAACATTCAGATGTCTTCCCTCAAAATCTTCCTCTTTCATGCCTGCTTCACATAAAGAAGGAGCCTTTCTCTTTGCCAGGGTAAATCCATCTATTTGTACCGAGTTACATTTTATTCTATCACTTCCTAAAGATGCCTTCCTTTCTCATCCTCCTTGTCTTGCTATTTTTCCACCTCTCCCAGTCCTAACTACTTTGCTGTTCCTTCAGAGATTAAAAATGAGGGCAGCTTCTACTTGCATTAATTCTTTCACTGAAATAAAATGTGTGCATCAAACAGTGCTAAGCAAGGGAACATGTCATATTATGTCATAAAAATGGGTGATTTTTAAAAAACTATAAATCTTGCTCAGGGCAAGTAAAAAACAAATGACACTGAGATAACAAAGAGGCAAGACATAGGGACAAGTCTGATGTCTGAGAAGCAATGAGAGGGCAATAAGAAAAAAAGAAATAGATCAAAAGTGTCTCAAAGATAGATTTTTTTAAATTAATATTTAGGTTCAGACAGCAGAATCACAACAGTTCAAGATCTTAGAAGCCACCTAGGCCAACAAAAATTATCCCTTTTTAGTCAGTCAATAAATATTTATTAAATACTTATATGTCAATCACTGTGCTAAGAACTTTTAAAATATTATTCATGGTTTTTTTACTATAATAGAAACAGTTAAATAAGTGAGAATGCATTTACTCCTAAATCAGTTTATTCCACTTTTGGATAGCTTTAAAAATTATTATATTTTAATTGTGCAGCAATTTGATTATTACTAACTTTTTTGCCCTTTCAGTGATCTCTCTTTTGAAGATTTAAAAGCAGAATTAAAGGCAATATTTTTTTTCCAGAATACAAGTCTTCAAATGTTTGAAGGAGGAGGAGTAGCACTAATTCCAATTCAGAAAAAAATACAGTGTGAAAAAAGGAAAATATAAGGTTATCCTAAATAATTTAACTGTAAATATATTGGACAATTCAATAACAGAAAAGAGATTAATAGATTGGATAAGAAAACAAAGCACCAGGGCAGCTAGGTGGCTCAGTGGATAGAGCACCAGCCCTGAAGTTAGGAGGACCTGAGTTCAAATCTGATCTCAAACACAACATTCCCTAGCTGTATGACTTTGGGTAAATCACTTAACCCCATTTGCCTCAGCAAAAAAAAAAAAAAAAGAAAAAAAGAAAAGAAAAAAGAAAAGGAAAGGAAAGAAAAAAAAAGAAAAAGAAAACAAAGCACCATAATTTGTTGGCTGCAAGAAATAAAGGCAACAAAAATTCATATAAGGAATAAGAATGAAAAACTTAGATGAAATTTACTCACCATTTACTCAAAATATAGCTATGAGTTGCATTTTTAAAAACAGGGATTGCAATCATATAATCAAATAAATTCAAAATATATATTGAGATGAGAAAAAGAATTAAATTATCTTAATAGGAACTATAAAGAACAAGCTAACACATATATTAAGTATATGCTCCAAATGCTATGGGAGCTGAATTTTTTTAAAAAAGGAAAAATTAATTAAATTGCAAGAAGACACAGATGTTAACTCATACATTAGGAGACTACTGTACACCTCTCAGATTTTGTCAAATGTAGCAGAAAGGTTAAAGAGAAGGAAAATTATAAAGATTTTTTTAATTGCTGAAGAAACAAAGTCTAAAAGATTTATGGATACTTTTGAATGGGAAAATTAATGAACATACACATTTCCCAGAATACTGTGGAACTTCTAGCAAAACTGATTATCTATTATGACAAATAGATGTTGCAAATAAATATCAACAAAACAGAAATAGTAAGTATTTCCTTCATAAAGCATCATGTAAGGAGCACAAGGAAAAGGCACAAGTTCAGAATATTTAATTCTAAATAATAAATAGTTTAAAGGACAAATTATACCAAAAAAATTAATAATTGGGTGAAAAAAAGTAAAAATGAAAAAACAGCATGAAATTTATCATATGAAAATAAATCAGGACAGAGCCAAGATGGCAGAGAGTAGACGTGTATCTGCCTGAGCTTCTCCAAGCATCCTTCAAATAAACAGCAGATTAAACCTCTGAACTGGTTTTGGAGTGGCAGAACCACAAATATTTGGAGTACAACAAATTTTCAGAACTTGGAAGAACTTCAGAAAGGGCCTGTTTCACTTATACAGGGGTAGAAGCTGCCAAGGCTAGACAGCAGAGCAGGGAGTGCCAGGGCAAGGAGGTGGGGCAAGGAGCCCAGGATGTTGCAGCATGCCTGTACCACAGAATCTATTGGGAGGCTCTTAGGCCATTCTGTCTTGGTTCCAAGCCAGCAGTTCAACAGATTTGCTCTGAGACATCCAAATCAAATGCAAAAGGCAAATTGTGAGCCCCAGAACTCCAGAACATGGAACCTGGCCAAACCTACTCAGCATCAGAAGTAAGTTAGCAACACTGAACCCAGGGCAAACTAAAGTTGCTGTAGCTCCTTTGCCTTAAGAACAGACCTCAAACTTTAAAAAATAAATGAGCAAAAAAGCAAAAAGAATCCTGACCATAGAGAACTTTTATGGAGAAAAAGAACAGACCTTAAACCCTGAGGATCTTAAAAGCAAATCAGCTCCAGATGAAGCCCCAAGGGTAATATGAATTGGTCCCCATTTCACAAGGTTCTCTTAGAAGAATATGAAAAGGATATTGAAAGAGAGTTAGAAGAAAATTGGGGAAAGGAAGTGAGATCTTTGTAAGAGGGCATGGAAAAAGAAAAACAGAAATTATCAGAACAAAACTCCTTAAAGATAAATTGGATGGGGACCATCTTATCTCTCCCTTTTTGGCTTCCTCTGGAGTTGCTTTACCTTTATGAACCTCAGGATCTGAGGTCTGTTCTTCTCGCTCCCCATAAAAGCTATCTATGGTGAGAGTTCTTTTTTAATTTTTTTTTTTTTTTAAAGCTCGAGGTCAGTTTAAAGCACAGAAGTGACAGCTGCTTTAATTTGCCCTGGGGCATTTTGACTGTTTGACTTCCAGTGTTGAGCTATCCAAGCCAGGTCTGGAGTTCTCACTGGTTTACAATCTACCTTTTACAAAAGACAGATCTGCCAAAGCACCTGCCCGCAACCAGTGCAGAGTTGCCCAAGAGCCTCGCGGAAACTTCCCAAGTGCTTAGATTTGCCACTGTGAGTCCCAGCCCGGCTTCCTGCCTTGTCTCCTGGAGCTGACCTCTGAGCTTGGCAAACTGACCGACCCCCTGCCCATTTGAAACAGACTGTTCTGAAACTCTTCCAAAATAACTTCTTCTGAATGCATTCATTGTACTCCAAATATTTGGGCGTGCTTTGACTCCAGAACCACTTTAGAGGCTTAATCTGCTGTTGGTTTGAGAGAAGGCCAGAAGAGATTACAGACAGTCATGTATTCACTCCATCATCTTGGCTTTAACCCCCTCATTACACAAGGCTTTCCTGGAAGATTGCATAAAGAATCTCAAAAGAGAGTTAGAAAAAATGGGGAAATGCAATTCATTGAAAAACAAAATTGGTGAAATGGAAAAAGACTGCAAAGAACAAAAAAATCCAATTGATCAGTTACAAAAGGAGCTAAAAAAGTTACTGAAGAAAAAAATACATTAAAAATTAGAATTGAACAAATGGAACTGAGTGAATCAATGATTTCAAGAATCAGTCAGACAAAAACAAAAAATGAAAAAATAGAAGAAAATAGGAAATATCTCCTAGGAAAAACAATTGACCTGGAAAATAGATCTGATAGAGAATCTAAGGATAATTGGACTTCCTGAAAGCTATGATGAAAAAAAAAAAAAGAACCTAGACACTATCTTCCAGGAAATCATGAAAGAAAACTGCCCTGATGATTTAGAATCAGAAAGAAAATCACCATTGAAAGAATTCATCAGAAACGACCAGCAGGATGATTTCAGAGAGGCCTGGAGAGACTTGCATGAACTGATGCTGAGTGAAACGAGCAGAACCAGGAGACCATTATACACAGCAACAAAAATACTATATGATGATCAATTCTGATGGACATGGCTCTCTTCAACAATGAAATATTTCAAACCAGTTCCAATTGTTCACTGAAGAAAGCCATATACACCCAGAGAGAGGGATGTGAAATGTGGACCACAACATAACATTTTCATGCTCTCGATTGATGTTTGCTTGCATTGTGTTTCCTTTATCTGATTTTTTTTCTTGTAGATATGATTTTTCTTGCACAACAATGATAAGTGTGGAAATATGTATACATATATTCGATTTGTCAAGTATTTTAACATAATTAACATGTAGTGGATATCCTGCCTTCTAGGGGAGGGGTGGGGAGTAGAAGGGAAAAAATTGTAACGGAAAGCTTCGTAAGGGTTAATGTAGAAGAATTACCCATACATATGTTTTGCAAATTAAAAAAAAAGAAAGAAAGAATTCACCAATCACCTCCTGAAAGATACCCCAAAATTAAATCTTCCAGGAATATTGTGGCTAAATTTCAGGACTATCACACCAAGGAAAAGATATTGCAAGCAGCTAGAAAGAAACAATTGAAATAAGGAGGAACTGTTATTAAAATCACCCAAGATGTGTCAGCTTCCACACTAAAAGAGCAAAGGACCTAGAACCAGATATTCCAAAAGGCAAAGGTTTTTGGATTACAGCCAAAAATAAGCTATCCAGCTAGAATGAGCATTATCTTCCAGGGAAAAAGACAGACATATAATGATATAGGTGAATTTCAACTATTTCTAATGAAAAGACCAGACCTGAACAAAAAATTTGACCTCCAAACACAGATCAAGAGAAGCATAAAATGGTATAAAGGAAAGAACTCTTGAGAAGTATATTTCTACTATGCTTAAAGAATGGGGGTATAATTTAATTTTACTTTGATAATGTTAAGAAGAAACTAGAGGTGAAAGGGGTAGCATACTGGAAAAATAGGGGAAAGGGGGTAAAATAAGGTAAAAAAGGAAGCAAAAATAAGGTAAAATCTCATGAAGAGTCAAAGAAAAGCTAAAATAATTGAGGGAAAGAAGGGACAGGGATGAACATTATATGAATCTAACTCTCATCAGATTGGGCTGCAAAGAGTATATCAGAAACTTGTCCCTCCTTATAGGGAAGTTGGAGCAAAAGGAGGTAAGGAAAGAAAAAGACTAATAGAAGGGAAAATAGAAGAATTAGGGGAAATGTGTAAAAAAGGGGGGGAGGGGCTCTAAAGGAGGGAGGATTGTTTAAGTGAGGTGGTCATCAAAAGCAAAATACAGGGGAAAGGGGAAAACAGAAAGGGGAAAGGAAAGAGGAAAAACATAAATGTGGGTAAATAAGATGGCAGGAAATACAGAATTGGTTATTTTAACTATGAATGTGAATGGGATGAACTCTCCCATGAAATGGAAGTAGATAACAGACTGGATTAAAAGCCAGAATCCAAAAATATGTTGTTTGCAAGAAACACCTCTAAAGCATAGACAAGCATACAGCGTGAAGGTAAAGGGCTAGAGCAGAATCTATTATGCTTCATGTGAACAAAAAAAAAAAAAAAAGGAGGAGCAATCCTGATCTCAGATCAAGTAAAAGCAAAGATAGATCTAAGTAAAAGAGATAAGGAAAGAAATTGTATTTTACTAAAGGATACCATAGAAAATGAAGCAATATCAATACTAAATATATATGCACCAAGTGGTATACAAATTCCTAGAGGAGAAGTTAAGAAAGATGCAAGAAGAAATAGACAGCAAAACTATACTAATCGGGGATCTCAAACTTGCTCTATCAGAATTAGATAAATCAAACCACAAAATAAAAAGGAAAGAAACTAAGGAGGTAAACCAATTGTTAGAAAATTTAGGTATGATAGATCTTAGGAGAAAATTGAATGGAGACAGTAGGGAGTTTACTTTTTTCTCAGCGGTCAATGGAACTTATACAAAAATTGATGATGTATTAGGGCATAAAAACCTCAAAAGCAAAGGCAGAAAGGCAGAAATAGTAAATGCATCTTTTTCTGATCATGATGCAATAAAAATCACATGCAATATAAGGCCAGAAGAAAATAGACCAAAGGTTAATTGGAAATTAAATAATCTAATCCCGAAGAATGAATGGATGAAAGAGCAAATCATAGACACAATCAATAATTTCATCCAGGAGAATGACAATAATGAGACAACATACCAAAATTTGTGGGATACGGCCAAAGTGGTTATAAGGGGTAATTTTAGATCTCCAAATGCTTACTTGCATAACATAGAGAAAAAGAAGATCAATGTTTGGCTTACAATTAAAAAAGCTAGAAAAAGAACAAAGCAAAGACCCTCAAATAAATACCAAATTGGAAATTCTGAAAATAAAAGGGAAATTAATACCATTGAAAATAAGAAAACTATTGAATTAATAAATAAAACTAAGAGTTGGTTTTATGAAAACATCAACAAAATTGATGAGCCTTTAGTTTATCTAATTTAAAAAAGGAAAGAGGAAAATCAAATTTCTAGTCTCAAAAATGGAAAGGGAGAACTTTCCACCAAGGAAGAGGAAATTAGAGCAATAATTAGGATTTACTTTGCCTAACTTTATTCCAATAAATTTGATAATCTAAATGAAATGGAGGAATATCTACAAAAATATAGATTGCCCAGGTTAACAGAAGAGGAAATAATTTATTTAAATAGCCCCAGGTTACAAAAAAGAAATAGAACAAGCTATTAATCAATTCCCTAAGAAAAAAATCTCCAAGGCCAGATGGATTTAAATGTGAATTCTACCAAACATTCAAAGAACAATTAATTTCAATACTATAAAAACTATTTGAAATAATAGGAAAAGAAGGTGTACTAACAATTAAATTAAAAATTTTTATTAAAAATAGGGAAAGAAGTCCTATAAAATTCCTTTTATGACACAGATATGGTGCTGATAGCGAAACCAGGTAAGGTGAAAACAGAGAAAGAAATCTATGAACCAACTTCCCTAATGAATATTCATGCAAAAATCTTAAATAAGATATTAGCAATGAGATTATAGAGCATCATCCACAGGATAATACACTATGACCAAATAGAATTTATACCAGGAATTCAGGACTGGTTCAATATTGGGAAAACTATCAGCATAATCAATTATATTAATTACCAAACTAACAAAAATCATATGATTACTTCAATAGATGCAGAAAAAGCATTTGATAAAATCCAACCTTCTTTCCTATTAAAAACACTAGAGAGTATAGGAATAAATGGGCTTTTCCTTAAATTGATCAGTAGCATCTATTTAAAACCATCAGCAAGCATCATATGCAATGGGGACAAACTAGAACCATTCCCAATAAGGAATTTCCAATAAGATCAGGAGTGAAACAAGGCTGCCCACTGTCACCATTACTATTTAATATTGTATTAGAAATGTTAGCTTTGGCAGTAAGAGAAGAAAAAGAGATTAAAGGAATTAGAATAAGTAGTGAGGAAACCAAATTATCGCTCTTTGCAGATGATATGATGGTATACGTAGAGAACCCTAGAGACTTAACTAAAAAATTACTAGAAACAATTCACAACTTTAACAAAGTTGCAGGATACAAAATAAATCCACATAAATCATCAACATTTTTATATGTTACCAACAACGTTCAGCAGCAAGACATACAAAAAGAAATTATATACAAAATAACTGTCAATAGTATAAAATATTTGGGAATCTATCTGCCAAGGAAAAGTCAGGAACTATGTGAACTAAACTACAAAACACATTTCCACACTAATCAGGTGGAAAAATATCAAGTGCTCATGGGTAGGCTGAACAAATATAATAAAAATGATAATACTACCCAAACTAATTTACTTATTTAGTGCCATACCAATCAAACTCCCAAGAAATTATTTTACAGATCTAGAAAAATAATAGCAAAGTTTATCTGGAAGAACAAAAGGTCAAGAATTTCAAGGGAATTAATGAAAAAAAAGGAAAAAAAGGCTGATGAAGGTGGCCTTGCTGTACCAGATCTAAATCTATATTATAAAGCAGCAGTCAACAAAACCATTTGGTATGGACTGAGAAATAGAGTCTTCAATCAGTGGAGCAACATAGGATCTCAAGACAAAATAGGCAATAACTATAGCAATCGAGTGTTTGATAAACCCAAAGACCCCAGCTTTTGGGATAAGTACTCACTATTTGACAAAAACTGCTGGGAAAATTGGAAACTAGTATGGAAGAAATTAGGGCTTGACCCACACCTAACACCACATACCAAATAAGATCTAAATGGGTTCATGATTTAGATACAGAGTGACATTATAAGCAAATTAGTGGAACATAGGATAATTTACCTCTCAGACCTGTGCAGAAGGAAGGAATTTGTTTCTAAAGAAGAACTGGAACTCTTAATTGAACACCAGATAGATAATTTTGATTATATTAAGTTAAAAATTTTTTGTACAAACAAAACTAATGCAGACAAGATTAGGAGGGAAGTAATAAATTGGGAAATCATATTACATTTAAGGGTTCTGATAAATGCCTCATTTCTAAAATATATAAAGAATTGACTCTTATTTATAAGAATTCAAGCCACTCTCCAATTGATAAATGGTCAAAGTATAGGAACAGGTAATTTTCAGATGATGAAATTAAAACTATTTTTAGTCATATGAAAAGGTGCTCCAAATCACTATTGATCAGAGAAATGCAAATTAAGACAACTCCGATTTACCACTACATACCTGTCAGATTGGCTAAAATTATAGGAAAAGATAATGACGAATGTTGGAGGGGATGTTGGAAAACTTGGACACTAATGCATTGTTGGTGGAACTGTGAATGGATCCAACCATTCTGGAGAGCAATTTGGAACTATGCTCAAAAAGTTATCAAATTGTGCATATTCTTTGACCCAGCAGTGTTTCTATTGGGCCTATATCCCAAAAAAGATCTTAAAGGAAGGAAAGGGATCCACACGTGCAAAAATGTTTGTAGTAGCCCTTTTTGTAGTGGCTAGAAACTGGAAAATGAATGTATGTCCATGAATTGGAGAACGGCTGAATGAACTATGGTATATAAATGTGATGGAATATTATTGTTCTGTAAGAAATGACCAACAGGATGATTTCAGAGAGGTCTGGAGAGATATGCATGAACTGATGCTAAGTGAAATGAGAAAAACCAGGAGATCAATATATATGGCAACAACAAGACTATAAGATGATCAATTTTGAAGGACATGGTTCTCTTCAACAATGAGATGTTTCAAACCAGTTCCAGTTGTTCAGTAATGAAGAAAGCCATATACACCCAGGGAGAGGCCTGTGAGATCTGAGTGTGGACCACAGTATAGCATTTTCACACTCTCTATTGATATTTGCTTGCATTATGTTTCCCTTCTCAGATTTTCTTTTCTTGTAGATCTGATTTTTCTTGTACAAGAGAATTATAAATATGTATACACATATTCAAGTTGTCAAGTATTTTAAAATAATTAACATGTATTAGATTTCCTGACATTTAGGGAAGGGGGTAGGGAGAGGGAGGGAAAAATTTGTAACAGAAAGCTTTGCAAGGGTCAATGATGAAAAATTACCCATGCATATTTTTGCAAATAAAAAAAAACTTTAATAAATAAAGATAGATAGATTGGACAAAATGGCAAAAGCATATATCTCCTTACAAAATATATTTGACAAAATGGAAAATTCAAATAACTTCAATCAAAACAGATTTGATGAAATGGGAAAAGAATATAACTCCTTACAAAATAGATATAAAAATGAAACCTATTTATTAAAAAAAATAGAATTTGTGAAATGAGAAAAAAATACAACGAAAAATTACCACATTTACAAGTTCAATTGGTCAATGCAAAAGGAGCTTAAAAAGCTAACTGAATAAAAAATTTACTAAAAATTAAAATTAGCTATCATCAAAATCATTTGATACTGGGGCAGCTAGGTGCCTCAGTGGATAGAGCACCAGCCCTGAAGTCAGGAGTATCTGAGTTCAAATCTGATCTCAGACACTTAAAATTCCTTAGCTGTGTGACCCTGGGCAAATCACTTAACCTTAATTGCCTCAGCAAAAAGCAAAAATTAGAATTGAACAAAGGAAAGTGAAAGACTCAATGAGACTTCAAGAATCTGTCGAACAAAAACCACAAAAATGAAAAAATAGAAGAAAATATAAAATACCATATTGGAGAAACAACTGACCTGGAAAATAGATCTAGGAGACACAATCAAAAAATTATTGGACTTCTTAAAAGCCATGATGGAAAAAAAAGAGCCTAGACCATTATCTTTTAGGAAATTATCAAGGAAAACTGCCCAGATATGCTAGAACCAGAAGGTAAAATAGCCACTGAAAGAATTCAACAATCACCTCTTGAAAGGAACCCCAAAGTTAAAATTCCAAGGTACATCATACCTAAATTTCAGAATTATCATATCAAGGAGAAAATATTGCAAGCAGCCAGAAGGAAACAATTTAAATCTTGAGGAGCCACAATCAGGATTATCCAGAGCCTAGAAGCTTCCACTTCAAAAAATTGAAGGGCATGGAATCTGATATTTTGAAAAGCAAAGTAACTTGGATTGCAGCCAAGAATCAACTATCCAACAAAATTGACCATCATCTTTTAGAGAAAAAGACAGACATTCAATGAAACAAGGGAATTTCATTTATTTCTGATGAAAAGATCAGATCTGAATAGAAAATTTGATCTTCAAGTACAAAAATCAAGAGAATAAACAAAAGATAAAAAAGGAAAGAAAAAATAACTTTCTTTTAAAAGTTAAAAAAAACAACTTATATCCCTATATGGGAAGATTATATGTTTAACTCTTGAGATCTGTATCTCTGTTATGGATATACTTAGAGGGGGCAGGTATAATTTGATTTTATTATGATGACATTAAAAAAAAGTAGAGGTGGAAAGGGGATTGTTCTGGAAGAAGAGGAAAATTGATTTAAATTGGGGTAAATTACAACTCATGAGGAGGCAAAAAAACCTGTTGCAAATGAGGGAAAGAGAGAGGGGGATGAGAATTTTTGTGAATCTTACTCTTCTCTGATTTGGCTGAAAGAGAGAATATCAGACATATTGAGCTTTTCAGAGAAACTTGTCTCTCTATAGGGAACTAGGAAGGGAAGGGGGAAAGGAAGGGGAGAGAATAACAGAAGGGAGAACAGAAGTAGAAGAAAGGTATAAGGAAGGGAGAGGAGCTGCAAAAGGGGATGGCTGTTGGAGGAAGGGGTGATCAGTGACAAAGTACTGGGGAGGAGGGAAAGGGAGAAAGGGAAGAGAAAAGTATAACTGTTAATAAACAAGATGGCAGGAATTACAGAGTAATTTTATATGTGAATGTGAATAGGATGAACTTTCCTATAAAGCAGAAGAAGATATTAGGTTGGATTAAAAGCCAGAATCCTACAATTTGTTGTTTACAAGAAACTCTTTTAAAACAGAATGATACATTTAGAGTAAAGGTAAAAAAGAGGGAGCAGAATCTATTATGCTTCAGCTGAAGTAAAAAATAGAAAAGCAGGAGCAGCAATCCTGATCTCAGAAAAAGCAAAAGCAAAAATAGATCTAATTTAAAGAGAAAGGAAACTACATCCTATTTAAAGGTACTATACATAATGAAGTAATATCAATACTAAACATATATATACGTATATATATATACATACATATATATATATATAAGGTATATGGCATCCAGATTCCTAAAGGAGAAGTTGAGAGCTGCAAGCAGAAATAGACAGCAAAACTATACTAAATCCTAGAAAAGTTGAGGATGATACAACTTTGGAAAAAAATTAAATGGAAACAAAAGAATATACTTTTTTCTTAGTGACTGATGGAAACTATAAAAATTGACTATGTATTAGGACATAAAAAATCAAATGCAGAAAGGCAGAAATAGTAAACACATTTTTTCACATCTTGATGGAATAAAAAATTACATGCAATAAAAGGCCAAGGGAAAATAGACCAAAAATTAATTGGACACTAAATAATCTAATCTTAAAGAATGAGTGGGTGAAACAACAAATCATCGAAACAATTGATAATTTCATCCAAGAGAAAAACAATAATGAGATGACCAACCAAAATTTGTGGGATGCAGCCAAAGCAGCTATTAGGGGAAGTTTTATATCATTAAATGTTTACTTGCATAAAATTGATAAAGAGAAGTTCAATGAATTGGGATTTTAACTGAAAAAGCTAGGAAAAGAACAAATTAAAAATCCCCAATTAAATACCAAATTTGAAATTCTGAAAATAAAAGAGGAGATTAATAAAATTGAAACTAAGAAAATTATTGAATTAATAATTAAAACTAAGCATTGGTTTTATGAAAAAATAGATAAATATTTAATTAATTTGATTAGAAAAGAGAAAGAAGAAATTCAAATTGTTACTATCAAAAATTAAAGGGGAGAACTTTACATCAATGAAGAGGAAATTAGAGAAATAATTAGGAGTAATTTTGCCCAACTATATATTAATAAATTTGATAATCTAAGTGAAACTTAGGAATAGCTACAAACTTATAGATTACCCAGATTAACAGAAGAGGAAATAAATTACTTAAATAGTCCCATTTCAGAAAAAAAGAAATAGAACAATTTATTAATCAAAACCCTAAGAAAAAATTTCTAGGGTCAGATGGATTTACATGTGATTTCTACCAAACATTTAAAGAACAATTAATTCCAATACTATATAAACTATTTGAAAAAAATGGTGAAAGAAAGACTCCTATAAAATTCATTTTATGACATAGATATGGTACTGATATCTAAACCAGCAAGGGTGAAAACAGAGAAAGAAAATTATAGATCAATTTCCCTAATAAATATTTTCCCAATATTTTGTATTGTTTTAATTTTTCCATTAGTCTTGATTTTTTTTCTCTTTAATCTTTTTTTTGTCTTAATTTTATTTTATTTGCAAAACATATGTATGGGTAATTCTTCAACATTAACCCTTACATAGCTTTCTCTTACAGATTATTTCCCCCAACACCCCATCCCTCCCCTAGATGGCAGGATATCCGCTACATGTTAATTATGTTAAAATACATGGCAAATCGAATATATGTATATATATTTCCAAACTTATCATTGTTGTACAAGAAAAATCATATCTACACAAAAGACATATCAGATAAAGGAAACACAATGTAAGCAAACATCAATCTAGAGTATGAGAATGTTATATTGTGGTCCACATTTCACATCCCTCTCTCTGGGTGTATATGTCTTTCTTCACTGAACAATTGGAAGTGGTTTGAAACATTTCATTGTTGAAGAGACCCATGTCCATCAGAATTGATCATCATATAGTATTGTTGCCGTGTATAATGATCTCCTGGTTCTGCTCATTTCCCTCAGCATCAGTTCATGCAAGTCTCTCCAGGCCTCTCGGAAATCGTCCTGCTGGTCGTTTCTTACAGAACAATAATATTCCATAACACTCATATACCATAATTTGTTCAGCCATTCTCCAATTGAAGGGCATCTATTCAGTTTCCAGTTTCTAGCCACTACAAAAAGGGCTGCCACAAACATTCTTGCACATGTGGGGCCCTTTCCTTCTTTTATGATTTCTTTGGGATATAAACCCAATAGAAATGCTGCTGGGTCAAAGGGTATGCACAGTTTGATAACTTTTTGAGCATAGCTCCAAATTGCTCTCCAGAATGGCTGTATCCGTTCACAGCTCCACCAACAATGCATCAGTGTCCCAGCCTTCCCACATCCCCTCCAACATTCATCATTAACTTTTCCTGTCATTTTAGCCAACCTGACAGATGTGTAGTGGTACCTCAGGGTTGTCTTGATTTGCATTTCTCTGATCAATAGTCTTTTGGAGCACCTTTTCATATGACTACAAATAGTTTTAATTTCATCTTCTGAAAATTGTCTGTCCATATCCTTTGACCATTTATCGATTGGAGAATGGCTTGAATTTTTATAAATATGAGACAATTCTCTATATATTTTAGGGATGAGACCTTTATCAGAACCCTTAAATGTACAGATGATTTCCCAGTTTATTGCTTCCCTCCTAATCTTGACTGTATTGGTTTTGTTTGTACAAAAACTTTTTAAGTTAATATAACCAAAGTTATCTCTCTGGCTTTCAATTAAGAGTTCCAGTTCTTCTTTGGACCTAAAGTTACTCCATCTCCATAGGTCTGAGAGGTAAACTATATTACGTTCCTCTAAATTACTTATAGTATCACTTTTTATATCCAGATCATGAACCCATTTAGATCTTATCTTGGTATGTGGTGTTGGATGTGAGTTAAACCCTAATTTCTTCCACACTAGTTTCCAATTTTCCCAGCAGTTTTTGTCAAATAATGAGTACTTATCCCAGAAGCTGGGGTCTTTGGGTTTATCAAAGACTAAATTGCTATAGTTATTGCCTAGTTCGTCTTATGATTCTGTCCTATTCCACTGATCGACTACTCTATTTATTAGCCAGTACCAAATGGTTTTATTGACTGCTGCTTTGTAATATACTTTTAGATCTGGTACAGCAAGTCCACCATCAGCAGCCTTTTTTTTTCATTAATTCTCTTGAAACTCTTGACCTTTTGTTCTTCCAGATGAATTTTGCTACTATCTTTTCTAGATCTGTAAGATAATTTCTTGGGAGTTTGATTGGTATGACACTAAATAAGTAAATTAGTTTGGGTAGTATTGTCATTTTTATTATATTTGCTCGGCCTACCCATGAGCATTTTAAGTTTTTCCAATTGACTAGGTCTGATTTGATTTGTGTGGAAAGTGTTTTGTAATTTAGTTCATATACTTCCTGACCTTCCCTTGGCAGATAAATTCCCAAATATTTTATACTATCAACAGTTATTTTGAATGGAATTTCTTTTTGTATCTCTTGCTGCTGAACTTTATTGGTAATGTATAAAAATGCTGATGATTTATGTGGATTTATTTTGTATCCTGAAACTGTGCTAAAATTTTGAATTGTTTCTAGTAGTTTTTTAGTTGAGTCTTTAGGGTTCTCTACATATATCATCATGTCATCTGCAAAGAGTGATAATTTGGTTTCCTCATTACCTACTCTAATTCCTTTAATCTCTTTTTCTTCTCTTACTGCCAAAGCTAACATTTCTAATACAATATTAAATAATAATGTTGACAGTGGGCAGCCTTGTTTCACTCCTGATGTTATTGGGAATGGTTCTAGTTTGACTTCATTACATATGATGCTTGCTGAAGGTTTTAAGTAGATACTACTAATCATTTTAAGGAAAAGCCCATTTATTCCTATACTCTCTAGTGTTTTTAATAGGAATGGGTGTTGGATTTTATCAAAGGCTTTTTCTGCATCTATTGAGATAATCATATGGTTTTTGTTAATTTGGTTATTAACATAATTGATTATGCTAAAGTTTTCCTAATATTGAACCAGCCCTGCATTCCTGGTATAAATCCTACTTGGTCATGGTGTATTATCCTGGGGATAACTTTCTGTAATCTCATTTCTAAAATCTTATTTAAAATTTTTGCATCAATATTCATTAGGGAAATGGGTCTATAGAATTCTTTCTCAGTTTTCTCCCTACGTGGTTTAGCTATCATCACCATATCTGTGTCATAGAAGAAATTTGGTTGTACACCTTCTTTCCCTATTTTTCAAATAGTTTATATAGTATTGGGATTAATTGTTCTTTGACTATTTGGTAAAATTCACATGTAAATGCATCTGGCCCTGGAGATTTTTTCTTAGGGAGTTGATTAATAGCTTGTTCTATTTCTTTTTCCAAAATGGGGCTATTTAAATAATTTATTTCCTCTTCTGTTAACCTAGGCAATCTATATTTTTGTAGATATTCCTCCATTTCATTTACATTTTCAAATTTATTGGCACAAAGTTGGGCAAAGAAACTCCTAATTATTACTCCAACTTGCTCTTAATTTAAGTAAAGTTCTCCTTTATCATTTTTGAGACTAACAATTTGATTTTCCTATTTCCTTTTTCTAATCAAATTAACTA
>JAJPUD010012317.1:9220-49961 GCA_023553655.1 Myrmecobius fasciatus
ATTATATTACATTATATTACATTATATTACATTATATTACATTATATTACATTATATTATATTATTAGATGAAGGATTCTTTGCTGTACGGGATGGACTACATGGATGCTGAAGTTCTTTCTAATTCTGAAAGTCCATGGTTTGGTAAGCCTAGGTCTCTCCTGATTTCCTTTACCTTGTAACAAAACAACATGGAGGTACCAAGCATCTTGGCAGATATCTCAGCAAAGCTCCAGGGAAATCCTTTGTAGCAGCAAAAGGCATTTAATTTGAAATCATGATATTTGAATGTTGCAGGAAATAAAACATTAGGAATAAGGAAAGGCTGAGTTCAAATCCTCCCTCAAACATTACTAGCCATATAACCATAAGTGCGTCGATTTTTCTCAGGGTCAGATTCCTCAGCTATACAATGGGAATAATGGGAGTGTCTGTTTTATATAATTGTTGTGAAAATCAAATGAGAGAACATATGTAATGTGTTTTACAACCCTTAAAACATTATATGAATGTCGGTTCCCATCAATATCATCACTTTGATTCTTCTGTGAGTGACAGCCTCTGTGGCCTTAGACATGGCATCTCATCTCATTATATCTCAGTTTTCTCATCATACAATAAGCGGGTTGGATTGAATGGTCTCCAGGTCCCTTCCAGGGTTAAAGCTATGACCTCATTACACTATGTGAAATATTTCCAGGAAGTAAGCTGGACTGAGTTTTTGCATTTTAGGAGCCACCTGATTTCTGAAGAGCCCTTGCTTATGGAGAAGAACTATTTAATATGCACACAATAATAGTCTATTTTCACAATTAATGAAATGATTACAAATAGAAAATGCATGGCGTGTGATAGAGTCTATTCTAATAACTTCTTTCAATAGACTACTTTGCAATGAGTTTGTTTTCCCTCAGTATTTAAATTGAACATACGTTTTTTAACTCTATTTGCATTATCTTATTGAGCAATCATTCCCTGGAACATCATAAAACAAACATTAATTAGGGTTCCAATTGGTGTAATCTCCTCGAAAGCTCTCAGCCATCCTTCATGCCATTTTCTTCTTGCAGTTTTTACTTTAAAAAACTTCAGCAAACAGAAGTGAAAGTTTCTCTCTCTTTCTCTCTCTCTCTCTCTCTCTCTCTCTCTCTCTCCTTTTGTTCATCTCTGTTATTATGTATCTGTTCATCTGTCTTTCCATAGCTCTCTATTTCTGTTTCTGTTTGTTTCCATTTGTTTTTCTGTCTTTGTCTCTGAGTCTGTCTCCATCTCTGTCTCTTTCTCTCTTTTTCTCTACATGCTGTCTCTCTGCCTTTCTTCTTTTATCTCATTGTCCCTCAATGTCTATGTCACTCTTTCTCTCTGACTTTCTATCCATCTCTCTGTCCCTGTAGCTATATTTCTTTCCATTTTTCTGTATCTGTCTCTCTATATGTCTCTTTCTGTGTTTATGTCTCTACCGCGTCTCCTTTCTATCATTCTCTCTTCACTATTGTCTGTACATGAACTAAGGAAAAATATATTTTTGACTATTTTCTTATAGATGTCAATAGCAAGTAGCAAATGCTTGAGAAATCCTACTGTGCTCCAATTGGTCCTTTGAGTTTACATTGATCATCTGGTATTAAACCACTGAGGAGTCTCTCTGCCTTTCTTTCGTGTCTCTGTCTCTATCTTTCTGTCTCTGTCCCTCTGTCTGCTTGTCTTTGTCTCTGTCTCTCTGTTTCTATACATCTTTCTATCTCTTTGTGTTTCTCTGTATTTCTGCTTGTTTCTGTCTCCATCACTATTTCTCTGTCTTCTTGTCTCTCTCTGCCTCTGGCTATAGAGCTGTCTTTTTCATTCTCTTTCCTCTTTCTCTTTTCCCTTTTTCCTTCTTTCCTTATCTCTCCTTGTTTCTTTTGCTTTTTTCTCTCTCCCTCCCCTCAGCAGAGAAAAAAATGATGGGTCTAAGAACACAAAAATCCCTAGATTTTAACAGACTGGGCCCGTTAGAATACAGTCTACTTGAAAGGCATGCTTTACTTAATGCATTTGTATTCCCACTGTTCACTACACTGTATAACACATAGTAGGAACTTCAAAAATGTTGGTTGATTGTTTGTGGGAGAAACCAATCTTCATCCAAGATTTTAGAAAATTATCAGACTAGAGAGAGCTGGGTGGTCTAGCAAATTGAGAGATGAAGTTAGAGTCTATCACAAACTGTGTGTCAGGGGGCAAATCACTTAACCTTGAGGGTTGCTTACCAATGGCCTTCCTGAAAGACCACACTTTGTTCATTTGTTAAATGAAGAGATTGGATTGGATGACCTCTAAAGTCCCTGCCAGCTCAAAATCTCTGATCCCATGAACAAACACTTGGAGCTCTATAGCCATCCATGTGTGGATGTGAGGCAGCCCCTTGGTGGTTTTAGAGCAGATAATCAATGGAAGGTCAAACAGGTCTAAATAGAGAGCAGCAGAGTTCCTCTTCTCAGTTTGCCTGAATTTCAGATGGGGGTTACAAGAACATTTTTTTTCAATAGAAAAAGAAACAAACAAACAAACAAACAAACAACAACAACAACAACAACAACAACAATAAAACCCAGAGACAATAAGATGTTGATCCCTCTCCCCCTAATTCCCACTTTGGGGTTTCTCTTTTCCACACAAGGCACTGAATAGGAGTGAAAGGCTTTTTTAAACATTACTCACATATACCTAAGTTCTGAGGGAGATGTCCCATGCACAAGAAACGAAACTTTCTACATATGCATCTACATAAGCATTGCATATATACATACAGAATGCAAGTTTATGTGGATACATGTATGTGTGTATATGTGATTGTTTTGTTGTTGTTCAGTCATTTCAGCCATGTCCAACTCTTTTTTTTTCTTTTCTCTTTTTGTTGAGGCAATTGAGGTTAAGTGACTTGCCCAGGGTCACACAGCTAGGGAATGTTAAGTGTCTGTGACCAGATTTGAACCCAGGTCCTCTTGGCTTCAGGGCTGGTGCTCTATCCACTGCCGCCATGTCCAACTCTTAATGACCCAATTTGGGAATTTCCTTGGCAAAGATACTGGAGTGGTTTGCTACTGATTTGAATGGCTGGGAATCATTAAAATGTAAGCTATTGCATTTTTATTCCCACTGTCCAATGCACTGCCTGGTACACAGTAGGTACTTTGAAAATGTTTGGGGCAGAAACCAATTTTCTTTTCTTTTTTTAAATTTTATTTTATTTTCATAACATATGTGTGGGTAATTCTTCAACAATAACCCTTACATAGCTTTCTATTACAAATTTTCCCCCCAACTCCCCACCCCTCCCCTAGATGGCAGGATATTCACTACATGTTAATTATGTTAAAATATTGGCAAATCGAATATATGTATACATATTTTCAAACTTATCATTGTTGTGCAAGAAAAATCTTATCTACACAAACGATATATCAGATAAAGGAAACACAATGTAAGCAAACATCAATCAAGGAGTATGAGAATGTTATGTTGTGGTCCACATTTCGCATCCCTCTCTCTGGGTGCATATGGCTTTCTTCAGTGAACAATTGGAGGTGGTTTGAAACATTTCATTGTTGAAGAGAGCCGTGTCCATCAGAATTAATCGTCATATAGTACTGTTGTTGCCGTGTATAATGATCTCCTGGTTCTGCTCATTTCACTCAGCATCAGTTCATGTAAGTCTCTCCAGGCCTCTCTGAAATCATCTTGCTGGTCATTTCTTACAGAACAATAATATTCCATAATATTCATATACCATAATTTATTCAGCCATTCTCCAATTGAAGGGCATCTATTCAATTTCCAGTTTCTAGCCACTACAAAAAGGGCTGCCACAAACATTCTTGCACATTTGGGGCCTTTTCCTTCCTTTATGATTTCTTTGGGATATAAGCCCAATAGAAATGCTGCTGGGTCGAAGGGTATGTACAGTTTGATAACTTTTTGAGAATAGCTCCAAGTTGTTCTCCAGAATGGCTGTATCCATGCTCAGCTCCACCAACAATGCATCAGTGTCCCAGCCCTCCCACATCCCCTCCAACATTCATCATTAACTTTTCCTGTCATTTTAGCCAATCTGACAGGTGTGAAGTGGTACCTCAGGGTTGTCTTGATTTGCATTTCTCTGATCAACAGTGATTTGGAGCACCTTTTCATATGACTATAAATAGTTTTAATTTCATCCTCTGAAAATTGTCTGTTCATATCCTTTGACCATTTATTGATTGGAGAATGGCTTGAATTTTTATAAATATGAGACAATTCTCTATATATTTTAGAGATGAGACCTTTATCAGAACCCTTGAATGTAAAGATGATTTCCCAATTTATTACTTCCCTCCTAATCTTGTCTGCATTGATTTTGTTTGTACAAAAACTTTTTAACTTAATATAGTCAAAGTTATCTATCTGGTTTTCAATTAAGAGTTCCAGTTCTTCTTTGGACATAAATTTATTCCACCTCCATAGGTCTGAGAGGTAAACTATATTACATTCCTCTAATTTACTTATAGTATCACTCTTTACATCCAGATCATGAACCCATTTAGATCTTATCTTGGTATGTGGTGTTAGATGTGGGTCAAGCCCTAATTTCTTCCACACTAGTTTCGAGTTTTCCCAGCAGTAGAAACCAATTTTCAATCAAGATTTGAAAAAAAAAAAAACTTCTCACACTACAGAAAGCTAGCTGTTGTTATTCAATCATTTCAGTCAAGTCCAATTTTTTGTGACCCCATCTGGGGTTTTCTTGGCAAAGATATTGCAATGGATGGATGTATAATTACATGTTTATATGTCAAAATAAACCTGCATCCATATATACATACAATAGGCAACTGTGTATGTATTATGCAATACCTATAGTATTGACCTAAGAAGACTTACCTTTTTCCTTTTACATTCATGAAGGAAGGATGCCACTTGACCTTGTAATATACTAAATTACAAATTGAGATCAAAGGTTGAGTTATGATGGTCACAAAGCAGTCAGATCTTGAAGCTTCCCAACACAATCTGAGTTCCTTCTTTGAACATTCTCCCCCTAATCAACATCCTCCCCAAAATGTAAACAACCTCTCTACAGAAGGGGATGAGTCTGGTTCCAATGGAGATCTACAAGCCACAGAAAGTGAATGACTGTATGGGGTGAGGATTCTCTCTCAGGTATGGTTAGGTTGGAAAAACATCAAAAACCCTTCCAACCCTAAAATTTGGATTCTGTGAGAGGAGACTACAATGAACTCCCTTCTATCTTCAAATTTAGTGTCCTTTGATCTGAGTTGAGCCATGGGGCCTTTTTAATGAATCCCATAAATTTTGTTGTTATTGTTGTTACTGTGCCATTATATAGCTGTCTGATATTGAATGTGTGATCCACCAAAATCTCCTGAATTTGTTCATTTTAATTTCATCATATCCCAGCCCTGATCCACAAAATTCATTGGCTCCTCATTTTTTACAGAATATAAATATCTGCCTTCATTCAATCTTCTTAATGATGTGGCTGAAGTTTTTCTTCCACATCTTAGTCTTCCAGGGCAAACAAGTTGGTGACCTCATTGAACTTTTAGGGCTCAACACAAGCCCTATTTTTAACATCTTTGAAGGAAAGAGGATATGGAGTAAGTAGAGGGAAGAAAAAGAGAGGGAAAAGGAAAGTCATACCTTTTTGAAAAGTGACTGACATCTAGCAAAGCTAAGCCAAGTGTGAATTTAAGCTGAGCTCTTGACTTTCAAGAATGATCAATGCCTCAATTTTTCCCATAGTTCCATTTGCTCTGAAGTACAACACTTCAAAATACTCCAGTTCTTAGCTAATATGTGTATTTATAACCTAGAGAATGGGATTTAGGGTATTATTCTGCTATGCATTTCTGATGCAGGGAAAGAGATGGTTTAGATACTCATCCTGATTTGCTCAGTTCCACTATTCTTCCCCTCTACCCCCCACCACCATGCCCAGTGAAATCATAATTTAGTATTTAGGAAGAAAAGAACAGGATTAAGGATAATAGTTTAGTTCTAGGTGCCATAGTTTAGGAAGGCAATTGATAATATGTAATACACCCAAAGAAGAGCAGTCAGGATATTGAGTGAACTTGATACCATGAAATATGAGGATAGTGTAAGAGCAATATGGGGCAGCTAGGTAGCTAAGTGGATAGAGCACCAGTCCTGCAATCAGGAGGACTTTAGTTCAAATCTATCCTCAGAGGCTTGACACTTACTAGCTGTGTGACCCTGGACAAGTCGCTTAAACCTAACAATAACAAAATATGTGTATACACAAAAACATACTATCATATATCACATACATATCTATAGATACAGATATGATTTTTCGGCCATCCACACACTACAGAGATTATATCAAATCTGAGTTTTTTTTTTTTACTTCACTGAAATAATACCTATCTCAAACAGTAACCAGATTCATTAAATAAATATCCTGTCCCACTTTCCAAAGCCAGTACCTAGTATACTTCTCCCAAGTTATCCAAAAAAAAACCCCAAAACAAAAAAACAATCATCACAACAAATCCCCAAAACATTGTCAACAATGATATCTCTCTCTCTACTGGTGGGAAAATGACACGCCACCCACCTCCTATCACCACCTACCTCCTATCACTCCTCTCCTCATCAGCTGTGTTATTTTCATCACATTATAATTTTAAAGAGAGAGAGAAGAGAGAGAGCTGTCACCCAAAGGGTAATTGTCCTTGCATGTAATCCTGCACAGTGCCAAGAGCATTCCATAGTCCATTAAATGCAAGCCTTCTGCCTGAGAAAATCAATTGCAGACTAAATCATAAAGACAAAAATCAATCGGGGCTATGCATTTCAAGTCTATATTAACACTGGTGCATTAAAAAGGATGAGTAAAACCAGTTGCTAATTCTGGGGGAAGGGAAGGATTCTCAGGTTCCTCCATTCCTAGCCCAGAATCCCAGCCTGCCCAAGCTCACAGGGACTTGATTCTGAGGCAGATGGCACCCAGTCATAGCACTAGTGGAAATGAGAATAGCTTCTGATGAGTAGAGAGACATGCGGGACAAGAAAATTCAATAGGGCTTTGGGAAATGCTGGTCTAGAAATGGAGTGCCCAGTATAGAGAATAAGAAATGAACCAGATGATCAAATGATCTGATACCTTCCTGCTCTATGTACTAAGTTCCTCTGAAAGAATAGTAGCTCTGTGAGGGCAGGAACCATTTTTTTTCAGTATTCCAATGTCTTACAAATATCTGGTACATAGTAGGAACTTCATAATGACTAATTGATAGAGTGTTTGAAGGAAAAGTGCTGGAGAAATAATGCTCCAAATGCAACATTTTGGTATTTACATGGTTTCAAATATTCTAGGTGCCTGAGATCATGGTGTTAATGTATGGTAATTATGTGGGGGAAAAAGCCTGAGATAAAATTTTCAGTCTTATTTAAAATAGTCTTATTTAAGTTAGGTTTTAAAGAGAAGAGCTCACTGGCATTATGCTTATGTAGTTGTGTTTTATCTTTTTTTTTCCCCCTCCTGCTTTCTCTTAGGACAATCAATCAGACCAAACCTCATAATCAAAAGGATTTTCTAAACCAGCCCATATTTGTCCAAGAATCCCCAAAACATCATATCTGACAAATGTTTGTCCAATCCTTGTTTAAAGACCTTCAGTGACAACTGGTGACCACTTGGGTAAGGGATCAAGTAGAGGTGATTCTTAGTCAGATAGAGGTTGGACTCAAGGGTCTCTGAGATCCCATTAAGAGTCTATTTGATCCTCTGATAGTTCCAAGAGATCACAGGAGGAATTTTTCATTCGTCTTTTTCCCCAAAGAGCAATGAATGGAAGTTTTAAAGAAAAGTATTTCAATTTTATGTAATGAAACATTTCCCACAACTATTATACCAACACCTTCCTTCTACGTCCCTGTTTCTCCAAAACAAATATCCTAATTGTTTTGGGTAATTTTCATACAATATCATCTCAGGGATATGTGCTATCTTAGTCTTCCCTTTCTGGATACACATTAGTCTTTCAATAGCTTTGAGTGTGATGTAAGTTGGGCGGATGAGCAATGGCCAATAAGGTTGTTCCCTTAGAGTATATGTAGGGTTTTCTTCCTGCTTCCAATCTTAACCATGTATAAACTTTGGGGAACCTATTATGGTGGCAAATGAGTCAATATGTCATGATAATAAATGTCTTAATTGCCTGCAGAGTCAGAATTAATGACCAAAGAATTGCTGAGCTAGAACTGAGTGTACATAAAGAAGCCTGACCTGTATATCTCTGTGTCTTTCCTAGGGAATTGGGACCAAGAAGGATTGTTCTGAGCTACTCTGAGAACTGGATAGTGGAAAGAAAAAAGTGAGACAATATCAGGTACTTATCATCCCTCCAGCTGCCCGATGGTAGCTGTGAGCCCATAGCCCCTTCGGTCTCTTGGTTTCTTCTTTCCTTATCTTAGGTGAATACATATTGCAGGAGTGTCTAGGTGATCTTGTTCAGAACTTCCAGAGGCCCTATCAGAGACCTCATCATTGGCTGGATTCAATAACAGAGTCCATCAAATCTGGTAGCAATAGCCACAAAATTTGAGATAGAAGTGTAAGGTGCAAATGTATAGGTAATGACCTTGTGGACATTATCAGATCTAGAGAGATTGTAGAGAGGCAGCTGAGTGTCCTTGTCCAGCATCAGCCAAGCCCAGAGGGGATGACAGCTGGCTTATTTCCCTTCGCTGGCACTAGAACAAAAATAGGGGGCAAAATACCCGAAGCAATGAATGACCTATCCAGCAGAAATATAAGAGATAGCAATGAATGATCTATCCAGCAGACATATAAGGAGATAGTGCAGTTCATCCATCACCAAGATCATACCCTGCAGTAAACAACGTGAGGAGTCCACAAAGGTAGAAAAGGAGGTAAACCTTTTCAAAATGTGTCACAATATACTTGCTCCCTATATGTGGCTTCCTAGACATCATACTTTAAATTTAAGCCCCCTCTCCCTGAGACTTTGTGTGTCAAAAGACAGAGAAATTGAGGAAGATTATTTCATATTAAATGATCTTGCTTTATCTCCTCAATAGTTTTTCTTTTCTTTTTTGTTTATTTTTTATTTGCAAAACATATGCATGGGTAATTTTTCAACATTGAACTTCAATAGTTTTTCAATAATGCTAATGGGATCCATAGATCAATTGATAATGGGCAATCACACTAGTGGGCACTTGACACTAGACATCTGAATCTCTTCACTTCCAGAACTCCAAGGAAGAGAACAACAGCTGCTCATTGGAGATCTCAAACTCTAGGTGCAGAGTGACCACAGAGAGGGATTCTATGCTAAAATTTGGTGACCAGATTCAAACACTTCTGAAGGAGAGGGATTTGACAGAGAATAGTGAGACAATTATCATCTTCTTTGTTCTGGACATTGTAGAGAGAATTATCTGCTATTTCCCAGCTGCCTCCTTGGCTTAAGTTAGCCCAGTTAGAAACTCCCATCCTTGAAATATTTTGAGAAAGAGTCCTTCATTTCTCTGGTGCTAACTTTCAAGGCCATAGTAAAGACCATGTCATCATTCTAGGGCTGATGGAGAAGGGAAGCTTTTACAAACAGGTAATGGTAACTAATTTCATCCATGGTCTGTGGTAAATTGGTTGGATCCCAGCTCAATTCCCTTTTGGGAGAAAGCTGCTCACTAGGTATCTAATAGAGCCTCAGATATTGGCAGTGACTAATGTGATTGCTTCATGGACAACTGAAACCAATTCATTTTTTTAAACTGTGGTTGGGGTAGAAAGAACAGGTCTTTCATAATTTAACATTTGATTATATTTTGGACAAGAGTTAGATATCTAAATATTTCAGGCCACTTCCCAGGCTGCATTTGGACTCTGCCTTTTCCATGTAATAAGATTTTTTCTAGCCCAATACTTTATTATGATAGAAAAGAAGATACCAAATCACAAATAAAATTATAACAGAAGGGTCATGAGATCATAGATTTAAAGCTAGTAGGAACTTTAGGAGAAAGAATATCAGTATTAGAGGGAATCTTAATATTCTGAATATAAGGGCTGGGAAGGACCTTAAAATATATTATGTGAGGCTCAAAAGGACATGAAAACAAAGACTATCTGATTTGAAAGATCTTTAGGACATAAGCAGAGGGTGCTGGTAAATGTTTAGCAATTGTCTCTCTGGGGGAAAATATAGATAATACACTTTTAAATTTTAACTGCATTATTAATATTTTCCCAACACTTTCTTAAGTCCAGACAATCAACAAAATAATAAATCAAGACCTGATTTTCTACCATTGGCTGCTTTCCAAGGTATAAATGCTCACATAGAAATTTAACAATAGTGAGTCAGTAGGACCGGTTTTCAATATGCCCTTAAATTAGTGCAACAGAGGTGGGAGTGGGGCACAGTTCAGAGGGACCTTAGAGCAGAGAATATCAGAGCTGGGAACGTCCTGAGAAACCTGAATGTCAGAGCTGGGAGGGCCCATAGAACCCAAAATTTTAGAGCTGGGAAGGCCCTTAGAAACCAGAATGTCAGAGCTGAGAATGGAAAAAGGAGAAGATTTAAGGTGAAACAAAGTATTTTGGCTATAGAACCAAAATGCTGGAGGGGGTGGTGGAAAGAGTGGGGAGATTTTAGGTAGGACAATAAGGGCAGGAGGTAAGGAGAATAAGAATAAGAAATTGGGTGTCAAGGTGAATAAAGACCTACAAGGGCACAAAATCACTGGCGTGGTGAGGGTATGACCAGTGGGGAGTTTTGTTAATCATTAAGGAAAAGTTTTAGAAAGATTTTCAATGTCAACATAGTTATAACCTCAGAATTGAGGCTTTTCAAAGCCTTTTGAAGTTTGGATAAGAGAGAAAGACCTTAGAGCAAAAGGAATCATGACATTCCCCTTTCCCCAAGGCAGAAGATCAGGCTGGAAAATTGGTGGAATGGTGCCCTCTCTACTCATCTCAGCAGCAGGAAACTATTATGATAAAATAAGGCTTCTCTTCTTTCCACAAAAGGCTAGACCTCACAAGGGAAGTGTGAGTAACTAAGATGCAATAGTCATTTGTATCCCTTTTCTAATACTGAACCTAGCACGTTTTTGTCATTTAGTTGTGTCCATTTGGGTTTGTTTGACCCCATCTGGATTTGGATTTTTTTTTAAGGAAAAGGTTCTAGGTTCTAGAGTAGTTTGGCATTTCTTCTCCAGCTTGTTTTACAGATAAGGAAACAGACAAACAGGGTTAAGTGACTTGTCCAGGATCACATAACTAGCAATTGTCTAAAATCACATTTGAACTTAAGTCTACCTGACTGCAGGCCCAGAGTTGTATCCACTGTGTCACATAGTTAAGCCTAGCAGAAAGTAGCACTAAGTAATTACCTAATAATGGTTAATGATGGATTCTATTGATAGCTTGTGTTTTAATAAATACTTTTTGATTGAATGAGCCTTTGCTTCTACCTCTGAAGCTTACATTCTTGAATAAAACATAGAGCAAAAAGTTTTCTACTTCTAAATTTTTCATCTTTGGAGACTGAGAAGAGTCATGAAGAAAAAAAATATCCAACAAAGCAAGAAATAGTGCTTAAAAGAACTAAAAGAAAATAGTCATTTCTTGGATCTTTTATAACCCCAAGAGTTTAGTTTTGCATCTTACAATAGCAAAATGTACTGAGCTCTCACCTCCGAATGGGAAAATGTGCCCCCAGTTCTGCCTGAGGTCAATCTTAAGACTCCCCTCCAGCCACAAAGGAGTGTCTTTCTTGCAAAGTTTCCCAGAAATTCAGTTTCTTGTTAGACTTACTTCTTTTTGAAAAACACTTTCTTTTGTTCCTAGAGAAAATAATTTGAGGTTTTCCATGATGCTGATGGAGACATTCCGAAGGGCAATTACATATCTGTCATTTGATGTTGCTTTCAAAAACTGTCAGGATTAATTCTCATTTTGTCTGAACTGACAGCAGCACTAGTATTCTAAACCTCAGAAGCCCTCTCTCCTCCCTTTTCCAAAGACCCTTTAGAGCAGTTCAAAAGCCAACTGGTCTTAGGAGATGCATATTTCCCATTTTTATTTTTAAGATTCATCTCTCCAGTTCCCTTCAGGACATCTCAATCATCCAATATTTAACAAGTTCAAAGGAAAGAATGCTGGATTTGGAGACTGAAAACATAGGTTCCAATCTCTCCTTTGACCAAATCTTTTTACCTCATCTGGTCCTCCTTTTCATTCTGCAAAATATAGGATGTAGGTGAGATATTCCTGGATATCTCTTCCAATGCTATTCTCTTATTTTCTACTGTATGCTAAATCCTGTGATAGGAGCTCATGATATAAAGACAAAATAAGGGGAATCTGACCTCCCCTCAATGAGCATTTATTCTACAGGTCATTTGCATTTGGATATCCCACCATCCCCTCAGACACCACCAAATCTGAGTTTATTATTACTGTTCCTTTGGCTTCCTCTTCCAAAATTTCTGTTGGTGATGCTGTTTTTCATCCATTATCCCTTGTTCACATGATTGAGATAATTTTTGACTGTTTCTTTTTCTTCACCTTTTGTATCCAATCTGGTCCTCTAATCTAATGATCAAGCATTCATTAAGTGTTAAATATGCTTCCAGGATATAAGGATATGACATGGGAAAATTATCCCTGAATGCAAGGAGCTTATACTTTTTGGAAGGAAAAGTGATATAATATATGCAATGATATTTGTATATATGATAATTTGAGAAGAAAAAAAGCATTAATCTCACCAGGAAACCACCAACAAAAGTAAGGAAAATAAAAAAAAATTATAGCAACCCTTTTTTGTGGCAGCAAAGAACAAAGAAAAAAAGTACTTTCCAATCAATTGGGAAAGGACTAAACAATTGTGGTTTCTGAATGTAATGAGTTTTACTATGCTCTAACAAATGATTTTACAGATCTAGAAAAAATAGTAGCAAAGTTCATTTGGAAGAACAAAAGGTCAAGGATTTCAAGGGGATTAATGAAAAAAAAGGCAGATGAAGGTGGCCTTGCTGTACCAGATCTAAAACTATATTATAAAGCAGCGGTCATCAAAACCATTTGGTACTGGCTAAGAAATAGAGCAGTCGATCAGTGGTACAGGATAGGATATCAGGACAATCTAGGCAATAACCTTAATGATCTAGTATTCGATAAACCCAAAGACCCCAGCTTTTGGGATAAATACTCACTATTTGGCAAAAACTGCTGGGAAAATTGGAAACTAGTGTGGAAGAAATTAGGGCTTGACCCATACCTAACACCACAAACCAAGATAAGATCTAAATGGGTTCATGATCTATATATAAAGAGGGACTTTGTAAGCAAGTTAGAGGAACGTAATGTAATTTATCTCTCAGACCTGTGGAGATGGAATAAATTTATGTCCAAAGAAGACCTGGAACTCCTAATTGAACACCAGATGGATAATTTTGATTATTTTAAGTTAAAAAGTTTCTGTACAAACAAAACAAATGCAGACAAGATTAGGAGGGAAGCATCAAATTGGGAAATCATCTTTACATTTAATGGTTCTGATAAAGGCCTCATCTCTAGTCATATGAAAAGTTGCTCCAAATCACTATTGATCAGAGAAATGCAAATTAAGACAACTCTGAGATACCACTACACACCTGTCAGATTGGCTAAAATGACAGGAAATGATAATGACGAATGTTGGAGGGGATGTGGGAAAACTGGGACACTGATACATTGTTGGTGGAACTGTGAACAGATCCAACCATTCTGGAGAGCAACTTGGAACTATGCCCAAAAAGTTGTTAAACTGTGCATACCCTTTGACCCAGCAGTGTTTCTACTGGGCCTATATCCCAAAGAGATCTTAGAGGAGGGAAAGGGCCCCATATGTGCAAGAATGTTTGTGGCGGCCCTTTTTGTGATGGCTAGAAACTGGAAACTGAAGGGATGCCCATCAATTGGAGAGTGGCTGAATAAATTGTGGTATATGAATGTTATGGAATATTATTGCTCTGTAAGAAACGACCAGCAGGACGATTTCAGAGAGGCCTGGAGAGACTTGCATGAACTGATGCTGAGTGAAACGAGCAGAATCAGGAGATCATCATACACAGCAACAACAGTATTACATGATGATCAATTCTGATGGACATGGCTCTCTGCAACAAAGAATTGTCTCAAACCAGTTCCAATCGTTCACTGAAGAAAACCATATACACCCAGAGAGAGGGAAATGAAATATGGACCACAACGTAACATTTTCATGATCTCTACTGACATTTGTTTGCATTGTGTTGCCTTTCTCTGATTCTTTTTTTTTTCTTGTAGATAGGATTTTTCTTGCATAACTTCTCAAGCATTTCAACATTATTAGCATGTAGTGGACTTCCTGCCATCTAGGGGAGGGGAAGGGACTGGGGGTAAAATTTGTAATGGAAAGCTTTGTAAAGATCAATGTTGGGGAACTACCCATACATATGTTATACAAATAAAAAGCTTCAATTAAAAAAAAAAGAAATGATGAATATCATGCATTCAAAGAAACGTAGAAAGACTCACATGAACTGGCATAAAGTGATGTTAGCAAAACCAAAAAACAATATTAACAATGCTTTTGTTTAATCTTCAAGAAGTTGCCATCATTGAATCCTTAACTTATTAAGTAAGCAACAAATAGCAACTGCTCCCCCAATGTCCATCAATAAAATCAGGATCATCCCCAGATGCAAAAGAAAGACAAGATTTTTTTTATAGATTTCAGTGGTTTGCTCCATGAAGGCAACCAGAAGTAACAAAAACACTTCCATGATAATATTATTTTTCCTGAGAACCATATAAGTGGAAGTTTTGGCAAGGTTTTGAGGCAGGAATCAACAGTCATCTGAATGAATTGCCTACCACTTTGTGCAGAGACTACAAAGTGGTAGATGTCATCTCTAAGACTCAGGAGCTACATGGGGGCCCAGCTAATGCCATTTGTCAATAATCCTGCTGGGCACCCAGACCCTCTCTGATCAGCAGAGAAAATAGAAAGCTTTTCTCACTATTCGGCTTGTGCTCTGATGAATTGCTTTTTTGAGAATGAGAGTTTTCTCCACTTTCTGGAAATGTGCTTTAAATTTCTATTCCTTTCTGCTGCCAAGCTTATCTGCTGCTGAAGTTGGGGCCAGCTGTGATGTGCCACTTCAAAACAAACTGGATAAAATTCCTTTAACACCACAGGCATTTACTGAGCAGCTTCTCTCACTAGACACCATGCTAGACGCTGCAGTGACAAAGACAAATGAAAAAATCCCTGGCCTCAAGATGGAGAGACTCTGCTGGGGTTAGAACACTGCACTCAAAGTCAACTGATCTGAGTGTGAATACTAGGTCTGTCACTCATGATGTGTGACCTTTTAGGCAAGTCCTTTCCACTCAAGAGGTCTCAATTTCCTCATCTGTAAAATGGAATTACCTTCAAGCTAAAAGTCTTAATTAGTTTTGTTTTTGAAATGTAGTCTGATGAAACCTCTGGATCTCTTCTCAGAATGTTTTGAAATGCATGAAATAAATTGCAGATTACAGAGGAAATCAATTATATTGAAACAGGTACAGCTAAGTGGAACAGTAGATAAAGCCCAGAGTCAGGAAGAGTCATGTTTCTGAGTTCAAAATCTGGTTTCAGTCCTTTCCTACCTATGTGATCCTGGGCAACTCACTTCACCCTATCTGCCTCAGTTTCTCCATCTGTAAAATGAGCTGGAGAAAGAAATGGCAAACCTTTCCAGCACCTCTGCCAAGAAAAACCCCAAAAAGGAGTCACAAAAAGTGACTGGAAAATGATTAAACAATAACAATGGTTATCAAATGTTTCAAAAATAAAATCTTTGAGTTAAGGTTGAGTCCCTGTATTATTTGACTTTTGGCATCCTTTTTTCCCCCTGTGAATCTCTGATCCCGTGATAGCCACAGGCAGATTTCCTAGACTCCAGGACAACAAGCCACATCAAGATACATCCCTTTGATAGAATAAACCCTCAAAGGGTTGTCATGTCCCTTATGTAAGAGCAGAAAACTGCTCAGTTGGGATGAGCTCACCATCCCCATGACAAATGCAGATTAACTGGACCCTTTTGCCCATTACTTAGCATATGGGTTATCATCATCAGCCAGCATATGAACCAAAGAGCCCCCATTTGCATTATACTAAAGCTTAGAAGAAAGTCTTTCTTTAATTCAACATTCAAGGCTCTCTGCAATATGACTCCAAAATCCATTACCCACTTAATTTCACCATACCTTCTTCATTTCTGGTACTTCTATGCTCTGTCAATTCAGAATGTTTGCCATTATGCAAACATGTCCTTAATTTTGGGCTTCCATGTTTTTGTCCACCTGGTTCCCTTTCCTACATCTCTGCCCATTGAAATCCCATGTGTCCTTCAAGGAACTGCTTTCAGGTCACCTCCTCCATGAAGCTTTCCTTTTTCTCCTAGCAAGTCTATTCTGGATTCTGAAAATAATGCTTCCTTCCTCGACAAGCCACAAAGACATACATAGACACATTCTTGCAAATGCACATATACCTCACTTTTCTAATGCATTTACTGGATTAATAATTGCTGCTAATTTGTTATAAGTAACTAGATGGTACAGGATGTAGAAAAATGGGTCTATAATTAAGAAGACTTGAATTCAAATCCCATCTCAGACACTTAATAGCTCAGTGACACAAAATGACTCCCTTAGTCTACTTCAGACTCATTCCCCTCATCTATAAGTGAGAATAATGGAATTAACCCCAGAAGGTTGCTGTGAAGATCAAATGATTTATAAAGCACTTTGAAGGCCTTAGTACTATATCAATTCGAGCTATTATTATTACCAAGAAGACAATAGAATCTTGGAGGGCAGATACTAGATCTTGCTCATCTCTGTGTTCCTCAAAGCAATTAGTTTACAAAGCAGGGGTTCTGTGCACATTTGAGGAGGGACAACTTTCCCCCTTCCTTCTTTGGAATCCCCAGAGTCATTCATGATTTGACACTAGTTCTATCTCTTCCATGAAGCCTTCTCTGAACACCTCCCATTTATTCAAATTGTTCTTTGTGCCTGGCTATAGGCATGTTGCTTCCAATCAGAATGAAAGGTCTTTGAGATCTGGAGCTGTTTCAGTTTTGAATTTATATCCCTACTTCTTAGTATATACTCAGTGCTTAATAAATGCTTATTTTTTGATTGTTAAGAATTTCCTCCAGGAGAAAATAAACCTCTGGTAAGGCATAAACATATTCATTTTTCCCCGTGAATCCCAGAATATAGGACAGTATCTGAAATATCTTAGTGTACTTAACAATTAACTGTTAAATTAAACTGAGTTGAATGAATGAAGAAATGAATGAATGAATGAATGAATGAATGCCTGTCTTCCTTACTGATGTCACCTGCCATTGACCTTGAGTCTTCCCTAGTTAATTCAAAGCCTGTCATCTAAGCAGTTTTCCAACACATGGTGACCATCGCTGGCTAGCTGCATCCAAGTTTCAAGTAAATAAGCCATTTGTCCTCTGGCTGATTTGTATCAAAGCTCGTCTGTCTTCCAAATTAGGGCTGAGTAATTTATAAACTATGTGAATGTTTGGATTTTAGCAGGAAATATCCATCCATTCTAGAATAAATGATTAAAATGCACTAATTAAATTCATCTGGTGAGCAGCGCCAAGGCCTGGAGAATGGATTAGGCAGTTGGCTCTAAACTGGCCTAATTGCCACATCACTTAATGGGAAGTTATATAGATACATTGGGGAAAAAATCTTCACTCCAAGAGGAAAGAGTTTATAGAATAAGGTATAAAAGTTGTTGGTTAGGTCTTTTTTTTTCCTCTAAAGGACAGAATAGATGGAAATTTATACCATGAATGGGGATGCTCCCTTCCAAAGGGCCAGGTAATATGAATAATAATAAAACAAAAGCTATAATAATAATAACAGTAGTAGCAGTCACAACAGCAACAACAGGAACAGATAGTTCCTTAACGTTTGCAAAGTATTTTATGTATATTAACTCCTTTGGTCTTTATAATGATCTGATGGGATAACTGCTATTATTATATTATATTTTATATATGTTACATATATATGTATATTATTATGACTATTTTTCATATGAGTCATGGAGAGATTTGCCCAATGTATATAGTTAATGAGTGCCTGAGGTGGGATTTGAACTTTGGTGTAGGTGTATAGTATGTGTATCTATACACATATGCACAAATGCATCTGTATTGCATATGCATACAAATATATATTTCATATACCCACATTATATTTACATATTTAAGTCCATATGTGCATATGTACACACATATAGGTAAGGAATTGTATCTATCTGTTGATTATGGATATGCATATACATCTGTGTATGTGTACAAGTATTATATCTAAATATATACATATATATTATGTGTATATATACAAATTTTTTTAGCTTCATAGCTACCCAAAGACCTGTTATAGCTATTTTTGTACATATAGAACATTCTCTATTTCTTTGATCACTTTATTCTGTAGGCCTAGCAATTTTATAACTTAGTCAAAGATCATCTACAATTTAGGAACATTTTTGGAACAATTTCAAATTGCTTTCCAAAATGGCTCTACCCATTCACAGTTCTAACAACAGTATAAGCTTCTCCAGTGTCTGTTATTTTCCTTTCATCTTTGCCAATCTGCGGGGAGTGAGGTGGAATCTCAGAATTGCTTTAATTTGTATTTTTTAAATAAGTAGTGATCTAGATAATTTTTTAAAAGCATGGCTATAAATAGCCCGAGTTTTCATCTTTGACTACTGTCTGTTAATCATTTATCATTTGAGGAATAGCTCTTGTTTTTATAAATTTGAGTAACTTCCTTATGTATATTGGAAATGAGCCATTTATTGAAAAATTTTCTAAAAAAAAATTTTCCCCAGCTGTTTCTTTTTTAATCTTAACCTCATTATATTAGTTTGCTTCCCAAACTGGAAACTAAAAAAATGTCCATCAGATTTGAGGGCTCAATAAGTTGTTACATATGAATAAGTTGGAACATTATCATGCTATATAGACAAAATGAAAAAGGATTTCAAAGAGACATGGAAAGAACTACATGTGTTATTGAAGAACAAAATGAGCAGAAGCAGAAGAATTTATACTTAATATTAATGTCAAAATTAATAATTTTAAGATTTGTATAAACTGATAAAGAGTGAAGTGAACAAAACTAGAAGAACAATTTCTATTATAACAACACTATAAAATAACTTTGAAATCATAAGGATTATGATCATAACAGTTATTATCCAGGCAAATTATGATGAAACATAATATCCATCTGAGAGAAATCGATATTACACTATCATGTCAACAAGTAATTTTGTGAATCCATCCTTTTACTCTCATTTCTATTAAAATTCAGCTCCAGAAAATGTCAGCCAATTTCTGAAGGGCAAAGGTTAAGTGATGACATTTGCTCCTAGTCTTCAAGATAATGTGATCTTTTGTTAGTTAGACCAGTGCCCACCCAACTGGGAGACCTAAATTCTTTTTAGGGCATAAATAGAATTCAGCCTGAGTGGGCCTTTGCCTGGGAAAGGAACCTCATGTCCTTGGTTCCTTCCACAAGAGTTTACGACAATTCAGCTCTGGAAGGAGATAATTAGTACAGGGGTGCAAATAGAAATGGCTTCTCTTTGTCCAGATACCTTGAGATTTTTAAGTCTTGTGATTAAGCCAAGTTCTTAGAGTAGGAGGAGCTGAAGACTTTTAGCCGATCTCCTCATTAAATGTCTCCCAATCAGAGTTGACATTGTCAGAGGAATTCTCTTTCATGAGGAATTTAAACCTTTTCAAGGTCTCCCTAGGCATTTTTAGTCATGGAGAAAAATAACTATCAATATATTGATTGCTAGCTAACCTAATTAATAAATTGGTTATTAGTTACTCAAAAACTCTTGTCTTTCAAGATTTTCATTTATTCAATGCTTCTAAACAGAGAAGAGGCAGATTTGCAGTATAGAATAAGATACATATTTTTGATGTAGTCAAAGAGTGGATTTGTTTTGTTGACTATATATTTGTTGCAAGGAATTTGTCTTTCTCTTCTTTTTTTTTTCTCTTCTTTTTTTTATAAGGATAAGGGTGGAAGGAAAAATAATTTTTTGTAAATTTAAAAAATAAAATAGAGAGGTGTGATGGAGTTGCTACACATATGGAATATTCTATGCACTTTTAGAGGAGGTCAGTGTATTGTTAATTTTACTGGGCTGCTTTACTTTTTTTATAAAAACCATCCCATAGAGTGAGATGATCTAGAAATATTGATGAGGTAAAAATAAAATGCATTAAAAAAGTTCTAAAAATAAAGATAGATAAATGAATAAAATAAGCAAGTAAAATGGATGGATGGATGCATGGATGGATGCATGGATGGATGCATGGATAGATGCATGGATGGATGAATGATGACCTGCATAGTCCCTAATATTTGTAGACTATCCAATGTATAGGTTACAATACAGGGTCAGCTTCCTTGAAACAGTTACGTGTATGGTTTCATTTCCCTAAGTCAAGTAAAGATGCGCACCCAATGACAGTAAAATGGAATATATGTGTTTTCTTATATACTTTCTTGTATAAGTGAATATGTCTATATGGTTTGATATATCATTTAATTAACCCTGTAGTTAGATCAACTACTTACAAGGCTTTTTCTTTGTTACTTAAAAATCTCAAACCTGACTTTGACAAAAGGAGTTAAAATAAATGTTTGAATGCCTGAAGGTGGAAGCTTCATTAGCAAGAAAACTTAGTTTTATGGATATGCTCATTCCCCTGGATGGCAGATAAATGATGCATCAACATATATAATATATGTGACCATAGATGAACCTGAAGATAAATTCTTTCCAGCTCAGAAGGACTTGCCAGAATTTCCATTTCCCTGGCAAAGCCTTAGAGAATCCAGGGTCACTTCCAAGCACAATAAAACATCAAAGAAAGATTTTTGTGGAGGTAAACAGAGCATATATAGCATAGAATGCCTCATAGGATAGTAGAGTCATAAACTGTTAAATCTGAGACAAAGGTAACTGATGCTAGAGTCCCAGAATTTCAGGATCAGAATTGACCCCCTAGTCAAGTCCACAACTGAAAAATGATCCTTTTTACACTGATAACTACATAGTCAAGAAGTCTTTGCTTAGAGACCTCCTGTGAGATGGAATTCATCACCTCCCAAAGCAGCTTACTCTCTTCCTGAGTAATTCTAATTGTAAGATTTCTTTGGGGTATTTTTGGAGGGGATATTTTGCATGTGTGTGTGTTTGCCTTATATTGACTCTAAAAGTACCTCTTTTTACCTAATGCACCTAAATCTTTCCTCTGGTATCATAAAGAACAAAACAAATCCAATTTTCAATATATGAAGGCAGCTCTGATGTCCCTTAATCCTTCCTTTTGCAAGTTAGACATCCCAATTCCTTCAATTGAGAGACAGACAGAAGGACAAACAGGCATACACACAAATAGAGTGAGAGAGAGACGGAAACAGAGACAGAGACAGAGACAGAGACAGAGACAGAAATAGAAAGAGAAAGAGGGAGAGAAAGAAAGAGACACAGGGAGAAAAAGAGACAGATACAAAGAGATGAAGTCTAATGGGGCAGAGAACAAAAGACAAAGAAACCCCCATCTCCCTAATGCTCTGTGCTCTGCCTCTTGGTATTACCCAAGGCCACATTAACTTTCTTGACATCTCTATCAAATTATGGCTTCCTCCCAAGTATAATGAAAACCCCAGACAACCCAGTGTAATTTCCTCTGTGATCAAGAATAATAGTAGTAACTTATATTTCTCTAACACTTTGAATTTTGCAAGATACACTGTCTCATTTGAGCCTCACAACAAGCCAATGAGACATATATTGCAGCTTTAATCTCATTTCTACAAACGGGGAAACTGAGGCTCATAGAATTTAATAGTATGTTTATGACAAAGCTGGTATTACAGGCAAAATTCTAAGCCGATCCTTCCTGACTGCAGTTCCAACACTATCAACTAAAACATAATGATTCTCAATGATAAGAATTCATGACATTTTAAATTTTCAAGGGGCATTAACAGTGATGAATGCAACCCATACAAGGCTTTAAAGCTCCCTGAACATTTTACCTACATATCTCATATGAGGCTCATAACAGTCCTTGACATATGAAGTAAAGTCATTAACATGTCTATTGTACAGATGAAATAGGATGCCATAGTAGAAAGTGTGTTGATCCCGAAATCAAGAAGAGCTGAGTTCAAGTCTTCCTTCTTACACATCCTGATTCAGGATAAGTCACTCATCCTCCCTGTCTTATAAGCACCTCTCCAGATAATAAGTGGTGATCCAGATGAAAAGGTTCCACCTGCACTCACAGAGGGACATTCACCACCTGGGATTTCCTCATACAATAAAAATCACAGAGCTAGTCCAAATCTTTTTCCCACTTACTTTATGAATAAAGAGATAGGGCCAAAAAGTAGGTGACAGTAATAAATAATAAGTAAAGCTAGTAAGTGGCAGGGGAAGGATTCCCACCCCAGTGTCTGTGATTCTGACTCTAGCCTGGCAAACTCCATTCAATGGAATCAAGAGCACAGAACAAACATATATTCTCTCCATTCTTCCAGTTGTAAGACATAATTAAACCAACACTATGATTGCCACTGAAAAGGATGTGCAAGTTAATTCCTTGCCACCTCAGAGTTTGGTCTAAGAAAGACCATGCGGGACAGCAGCATGGTGCAATGGATAGAGCACCACTCCTGAAGTCAGGAAGTCCTGAGTTCAACTCTGGCCTCAGACACTTAGCACTTCCTAGCTGTGCACTGTGTGACCCTGGGCAAGTCACTTAACCCCAATTGCCTCAGCAAAAAAAAAAAAAAAAAAAGAAAGAAAGAAAAAAGAAAGACAATGCATAGCACATATGGGAGCTACAGTTAGAATGGAACTCAGGACGGGTTTAGGCAGCAGGAGTAATAAAGATAATAACCACAAATTGGGGGTGGGGGATAACTGCATTGTGGCTTAATCAGGTTCAGCCAGGCTTTTCTAGGAGAGTACATTATACCCTTTGAGTACTGGAAAATGGGTAGGAGCAAAAGGTCTCCAAGGACCCCTTAGTTTTTGGGGGGTCTGAACTGACTCTGTGGCTGTTGACACAGCAGAGAAAGTCTCAGGTTCACCAAGCAAAAATTGCAAAGGATCTCTCATACGTCCTGCTTAAGGGATGCTCACTTTGGTTGATTCTGATTCCCAGGACAGTCTGGCCTCTTCTAGATAGTAAGGAAGTTAGAGCGATTAAGATAGCTAGTAAAGTCACTCATAATTTTATTTCCACATCCCTTTTGACCATCTTTATGACTTTCTTAATGAAAAATACTCCTTCCCTGGGCACTATTCCCCTAGGTATTATTGTTCCCCCTATTAGAATGTAGGCTCTTTGAAGACAAAAACTGTCTTCACTCTTGTACACAGAACTGGCACACAGAAAATATTTTAATAATTTTTTAAAATTATTTTATTTAAATTATCAATTATCTATTAATATCAATACTATTCTTTCTGGTGATATTCAGGATCTACTTGTTGAGGCCAGAGTTTACTCCTTGCCCTAGCTAGTTTTCATAAACTGCACATTGCTTGCTACCACCTCCCCACCCCACCCTCACATCCCAAATTAGGAGAGATATAGATAAAACATGACAGAAACAATGGACAGGAAATCCCTGGGTCACCTCTGGTAAGCTCAGCTGTGTTCTCTGAATGAACCACTGAGAGCACATTATCCTTCTGACTTCAGTTCCTGTTATACATTTGAAATGTCACATTAATTTAGCTGCATATCATGTACTTTACACCTTGCCAACCAATATGTTGGGAAGAGCCATCAAGAGAATTGAAGTGACAAAGGAAAGTCTATGGTCTAGGTGTCATCTGTTGCCTTGATGGTCTTTTTTTTTTATTCCCAGTCTTGTAAATTAATCTATTCCTTTTCCATTATAATTTAAAGAGATGCCTAAAGCATCCAAGCTAATGCTGACTGAATGCTTTTTTGCTGAGCTAGGATAACCGAGTAAGGAAAGAATGACCTGAGTGAAAGAGTAATTTGGGAGCTTCCCTGCAAATTTCCAGTGAACTCTGGATAGCCCCCAGGATTGTCTTTAAAACTGTATCTCCCAAGTCCATTGGTCCTCTTATCTTATTTATAAATCCCTAAGCTTCTTAACCCCTGTTGCTACTAGTAGAAACAGTCTATTTGGTCTCCAGCTTAAATTTCTATAACAAACCAGCTAACTGTGTAGATAACAGTCATTATTTTGGTGTTTAAAGACTTAAAGATAAATACTGATAGATAAACATAGATGAGTCCTTGATATATGAAGCTCAGGGGTTATATCAGGCAAGGGTGAGGACTTCATCCAAAGTTAGTTGCTCTCAGGACCTGATTCTAACCATCCAGAGCTCCAAAGCTCCCCACTTTGATTTCTGTTTAGTACTCTAGACTAATCCTTTCCTTCTGCTATATTCCCCCCCAAAAAAAACTTAAGATAAAAAAGCGATAAATTTAGAGATGGAAAGGATATCATCAATTTCAACCTCCTCATTTTATAGATGAAGAAATTGAGGAAGACAGAGATTAAAGAACCTTCTGAGATAGGTAAGATAGGAAGTGCTAAGAGTAGAAGTTAAATACAATTCTCTTGACTAAGGAATCAATATTTTATTGTTTGCTTGTTTTTTTCCACATCACCCCATTGCTTTATAAATTTAGTTGTCTTGTTTCCAATTCCCTCAAGACTTGACTATCTGTTGAAATGATGAATATAGGATCACAGATTTAGAGCTGGAAGGGACCCCATTGGCCATATATTTCAGTTGTACAAATGAAGAAACTAAATCTTTGAGAGACAAATGTTTTGCCCAGTGTTTCACAGCTAGTAATTGTTTGAGGAAGAATTTAAACTCATGTCTTTTTGACTCAATGTCCGGTGTGCTATGCACTAAGCACACACCAAAGATCAATAGTCAATGATCAATAAACATTAATCAAGTACTTCCTATGTGCCTGGCACAGTGCTAAGCACTAAGGATACAAATGAAAAAAGAATGATAATTGTGCCATCAAGGAGCTTACAATCTATCAAGGGAAGATAATACATGAAAGAAAGGAAGGAGAGAGAATGGGGGAGAAATCAAAAAGTCCAATATGACAAAGTGTCAGCCACACCTCTGATCATAATATCATCAAAAGAGATAACATATGTAAAGTACTTTGTTATTCCTTTTTGTCCAACTTTTTGTACAAGTGAGGATTTTCATGGCCCAGATATTGGCTTGCCATTTCCTTCTCCAGCTTATTTTAGAGTTGAGGAAACAGAGGCAAAGAGGATTAAATGACTTGTCTAGAGTCACAGAGCTAATAAGTGTCTGGGGCCAGATTCAGAAAGATGAGTCTTCCTGATTTCAGGTGTGACATTCTATTTGCCCTCCCCCACCTAGCTGTACCATGAAGTGTTTTACAAATTTTAAAATTCCTATAAGTGCTAGCTATTACAATCACTATAACTGTAATAATTCACATTTGAATAATTTTTTACAAATCTTACAAAATCATGTTATATCCATTATCTTCTCCAATCCTCATAATAGTTGTATAAAATAAATAGAATGAACATTACTATGGCAGGTCTATGACTTACTTCCATAGGTGCTCTTAAGAGTATACTTCCCTTCCCTAAGTAATTGTTTCCTCTTAAAACAAGGGGATTTGATTAGAGCAATTTTTTTTCTCATTACAATCAGATCAGTAGACTGTTTTATTGAAGGACCCATTGCTAGTACATGTTTGAGCTTGAGCTTAGACCCAAACCCATCTCTCCTGAATTCTAGTTCATTGTCTGTTCTACTATCTAGCCCTGCCTTTCTACAATTAATCAAATAAGTCATTATCTTTCTCAGCTAACATTTATATTATCAAATGAATATTCAATATCTTACACTAAAAGCATGAGTGATGTGGAAAATTAAAACTTGTAAGTAAACCAACAGAAAAGATATTTTTAAGGGAAGGGAAAAATTGGATCCCTTATAGCAGCTGCTTGTTCATCATGAATGAATTAATGAAAAGGCATTTATTAAACACCAGTTGTTTTATTCAAGGCATTAAGAATACAAATAGAAAAAGTTGGACAGTCTCTGTCCTCAAGGAACTTACATTCTTATGCAAGATGACAACATATAAAGGAGTATGGGAAATGGGAAGAAGGAAAGGTGCTTGTACATGAGCATAACAGGGAGATCTAAGTCACAGGGCTCTCATATCAGAACTGAGGGTTCCAGTCAGGTAGAAATGGTGGGGAGATTATTTTAACTGCAGTAAAAAAATAAATATGTAAAATCAAGTTTTTATAAGGCAGATGGCAAAGTCAAGAAGATCCCAGGTGCAGAGGCCAGGTAGATGACAAGACCTAAGGTGCCTAAGGGTACATGAGTAGGGATAAAATGTCCAGAGTCTACAAAGCATAAAATGAGAACAGTTGAAAAGGTCTAGTAGACCTTACAAAGTAGTCCCAGAGCAGATTATAAATAAAGTTTGGTACTAGAAAAAATAGAATTGGTAGATTTCTATCTTATCCAAGATGAGGGAACAATCTAATAGATTATATGTTCTTGGGCAAGTCACTTAACCATGTGCTTCAGTTTTTGTTGTTTTGTTTGTTTGTTTGTTTTTTAATCTATAAAATAAGGATAACAAAAAAAATCCTCCCAGAGGTGTTGTGGTGAGGACAAAAGAAGATAAAGGAGATAATATTTGTAAACTGTTTTGCAAACCTCAAATTGATAAATATAGAAACTCTAAGTAGCAGTAGTAGTAGGAGTAGTATTTTAAAAATTATGGAGTGTTCCATAGAAGGGTTTTGAGTTTATAATCTCCTAGATAAGGATAAATTGAGGGCTTTGAGGAAAGAAGATTTAGTGTGAGATGGGGGGGAGGAGGAAAGTGGGAAGGGGAGATTGACAGCTTTCTTCAAGTATTTCAAGAGACCCCTAGGTAATATAACAGTGTCCAGAATACTGAACATAGGTCAGGAAGATCTAAGCCTCAGTATGGATTCAAACACTTATTAGCTATGTGACCCTAATGAAATCATATAATTTGTGTTTGCTTCAGTTTCCTCAACTGTAAAATGGTTATAATAATCCACCTGCCTCTCTGAGTTGTTAAAAGGGTCAAATGAAATAATATTTGTAAAAAAAAAAGCAGCACAATACCTGGCACATATTAAGAGTTATATAAATGTTAGATGATGATGATGATAATTTTAAACACTGACCAAAGCATAGGGTTTAGATTTATTCTGTTTGACCTAAGAAACAAAGGAAGGAATAAAAGGGTATAAAATGAAGAGGGAGAGAAAAGGGATAAAGTGGGAAAAATCCTAGCAATTTATTAAGCAAAAGTAGAAGGCCTTCCTAGGGCAGTTAGAAGTTCCCTTAATTTTGGATCCTTTGGGGGGAAAAAAAACAGGTAATAACTCACTAAGCCTGTGGTAAAGAGAATTCTACTTTTTTCTCAGTGGGTTAAAAGTTGAGTTTAAGCTCCAAAATTTTGTTCTTCTCCATCAAGAGGTAAAATATATATGTTTATATGAAAATCATTGATGATATTAAAGCAAGAAGATAAATATAATTCATCATTAGATGAAAATCTCAAGAAACAGGATTTCTGGGTAACTAATAATCAATTTATTAATTAGGCTAGCTGATAATTAAAAAAAAAATGATGGTCAGCATTTTCTCTTGTTACCAAAGACAAAACCATGGAGATCCTGAAAGCTTAAAAACCTTTGCAGTGCCCTGAGTGGTGAAAATCAGCCCTCACTGGTAAACATTAATGAGGGAGTGAGTACATTAATGAGAAGGTGAGCTAAAAAAAGCTTCAGGCTCCTCCAGCTGAGAATGTGACTTAATCATGAGCCTCAACCTCCTCCAGCACTTTGGACAAAGGAATCTATCTCTATCCAGACCACTCTAGTTGGTTTTATCTTTCATAAGCTGAGTGACCCTAAATTCTAACAGAGGGTTCCAAGGATAGGGGCTTATTCCCTAAGGGCAAGAATTCATCTAGATTAGATTTTGTTTGTAAGGTCTTCTAATTGGGTGGAATCTTGCCCAAGATCATAGAGCATATTCCCGGCATGTTTGGTCAATCTCATATATCATCAATGTTCTTCAGAGACTGACTGACTGGTCCCTGATTGAGTAAATAGGGAAAACAACAATTCTAATTTAATAATTGGCTATTAATGTAATAGAAAGATAATCATTATTTTCATTAGCTAGGAAAGAGACTGCAAGGTACAAAAGAAAGACCCCGAATGTTGCTTTCTGGGACAAAATTCTTCACCAGAAGTCAGTTTTCCCAACTGCTGAGAGATTTATACTTCAATTGTAGAAGACAAAATATACAGTCCTCCTTTTACATTTACAGCATTCACCATCACTACTTAGATGTTTTCTGTGCCCTACTTCTTAAAAGATACAGGACACAATCAGAGACCATGCAAAGCCCCCTGGGGGAACCAGACATGCTACATGAGCTCCCATTTAACTTTCCTGGAGATCCAGCAAGCAGAGTCACAAACCATGGGAAGAAAGGTAAAGAAATTCTATAGTGGAAACACTGTAAATATATTGGAGCCTAATAAGTTATCAATTTCCTTGCTAGCTCAAGGGCTGGTCAGACTACAGCTCACTAGCGCTGGAATCTTAAATAAGCCTCCTCTCTGCTTACTAGGAACAAGAAGGACCCCTAATGCTCATCTGCAACTGAATTCCTCTCCCCATAGTCTATTGTTTTCAGTAAAACTAGAAATTCGATTACTTGAGATATACCCATTTTTGCTTATTAACTATCGAGTAACACCTCCTAGGGAAGCAGCACAGTAAAGTGGAAGAAATCCTGAAATTGGAGTCAAAGGTTGGTTAATCATTTTTCAATCCTATCAGACTCTTTGTGATCTTTTTGGGGGTTTTCTTGGCAAAGATCCTGGAGTGATTTAGCCATTTTCTTCTCCAGATCATTTTACATATGAGGAAACTGAGGAAGTGACTTGCTCAGGGTAACACAGCTAGGAAGTTTCTGAGTTAAGATTTGAATCCAGGTCTTCCTGACTCCACTGCCTAGCACTCTGTACACTTTGGCACTATCTTGCTGCCTCCTTAAACCCAAAGGACCAGTCAAATACCAGTTTTGCCACTTCCAAGCAGGATGCCCCTAGGCAAATCTCATAATCTGTTTGACCCTCAGTTTCCTTCTCTCTGAAATGAGATTGGACAAGATGACCTTTAAGGTCCATTACAAATCAAAACTTTTAGTCCTTCTACAAGACTCAATTTTCCTATAAGACAAGTGGATTAAGCCAACAATTTCTGAGGTCATCCTAGGATCCTGGGATTTTTTTTGATTCCAGCATTTTGACAATCCCAACTCCCCAAATTTTCAGTGCTAAGAATAAAAACCAATATTTATCAAAGACCTGCTGTGCCAAGCTATTGTAGATCTACCCCAGAAATGCAGACAGGATCACTTGACCTCAAGGACATACAAATTTATCAGGAAGAACAAAACAAATGCACATATTAACTCTGACTCTCTCTGTGACTATGCCAGTCTTTGCTTCTCTCTTCTACCACTCACTGTCTTTATCTCCATTACTTCTCCTGCATCCTTTTCCTTACTTTTGTCCTATCCTTTTCCTCTCATCTCCTGTTTTGTTCTGTTCTCTCTGTTTTTCTGTTTCTGTCTCTCTCTCTGTCTCTGACTCTCACTGTGTGTGTGCATATTTGTCTTTGCCTTTCTCTGTATCTGTATCTGTCTGTGTCTCTTTATCTCTGCCTCAACTTTCAATCTCTGTGTGTCTATATATCTTTGTGTGTCTCTGTCTCTCTGTTTTTGTTTTTCTGATGTTTTCTGTCTCTCTCTCTCTCTGGCTCTGTCTCTCTGTCTGTCTGTCTTTCTCTCTCTCTTTCTTTCTCTTTCTCTCTCTCTCTCTGTATGTGCATCTCTCTCTGTCTCTGCCTGCCTCTTTATCTCTGTCTCTTTATTTTGTCTATCTTTTTATGTGTCTATCTCTCTGTGTATCTCTGTCTCTGTGTGTGTGCATGTGTATGTCTTTATCTCTCTGTCTCTCTATCTCTGTCTCTGTCTTCCTCTCTATTTGTCCCTGTCTCTTTATCTCTGTATCTCTGTCTTTATGTGTTTGTCTTTCTATCTCTCTGTGTCTCTCTGTCTCTGGCTCTGTCTCTCTCTCCCCTTCCTGCCCCTGTATGTATGCATCTCTCTCTCCCTTTGTTTCTCTGTCTTTGTCTCTCTCACTTTGATTCTGTCTTTCTATTTCTCTGTGTCTGTGTCTCTCTCTCTTTCTCTCTGTCTCTACTTGTCTCTGTCTCTTTCTGTGTGTCTTTGCCTCTTTCTCTCCATCTTTTTCTCCCTTAAAGACCATTTAAACATTAAGAAGTATTTGCAGGAGAAACTGAGCATATAAATCCTAATTTCTCCAAACCCTTCATCGCTGAGCAGGATTTGTTTCATGAAGACACCTTAGAAGATACTTTTACATTCCAAATTATTCATTCTAAGCAGAGAGAGCTCATAATTGGTCTCTGAGAAACTTACTACACATACTCTATGGAGAGCTTTTATTTGGGAAGCAGAGGGAAAAAGAAAGAAAGATTAAGTGAAATGAACAGAAAACACAACTAACTGAAGAGCTTCCCAGGATGAGGCTGGCCACACTGTCCATCAAGCAAGGTCACATCTATCCTGCTCCTCTGTACCCTTGATGTCTATGTCTGGGATTTCCACTCTGTTGCTTCCTCAAGGCTGTCTGAAGCATCACAACAGTGTGTTATGAAGAGGCCCCCAGGGCAGAAGCTTCAACAAATAGCTCATTCAAGGAGTCAAGGACCAGGATGGGAATTTTCAGCCATTCCATCATCTTTTCTTGGGGAATTTTCAAGAGTTGCCATGGATAGATCGAACCCCTTTCTCCCTCATCGATCCATGACACACAAATCAGAACCAGAAATACATGCAATAAGATACTAGTGATCAGAGCTACACCATGTTGTGCTTCTTTGTCTCTGTTTCTGTTTTTCTCTCCCCCTTCTCTTTTTTCTCCCTCCCCCTCCTCATAAAAATAAAAGAAAAAACAATATCTATTATATCCATTTGGATACACCTTTGCATGTATTTAGTGATTCATGTCCAATTAGCTTCCAAAATACTTAGGAAGTAATCATTAAAAACATGTAAATTAAGTTACCTAAGGAGTTTAATAGATTAGTCATTGACTTTTAGCTCATGTTGAATCTTAACCTTCCAAGCAAATTAATCAACAAAAGACTAAGAATGACCACAAAAGGTCAGAGTTTTATATCAAAGACATTCTGTTGAGTCAAAATGGTCCCCTCTGATATTATGATTGAAGAGAACCAAACTTTTTCCAAATATCACTTATGGTGTGTTTGGGGTAGGTTCATTTTTGCAGTTCCACCAACTTCCACCTAGAGATGAAGTATATAGGAAGAACAAAACAGCTATCTCCAAAATCTTGAAGGCTATCTGAGACTCCTAAGGGCAGAATTAGGAACAGTGAATGTATCTTGCAATGAGATGTATTTCAACTCAATATAAAAGATCACCAAGAAAAGAGTTAAGACAGCCAGAGATTATGAAGAGTATCTCTGAGAAAGTGAGGTTGAGAACTTTGCACAGATCTGCCTCATGAACCGAATTTACTTTTTTATTTCCTTAAAGCTTTTTATTTACAAAATATATGAATGAGTAATTTTTCAACATTGACCCTTGCAAAACTTTCTGTTCCAAATTTTTCCCCCATTCCTCCATCCCCTTCCCTAGATGGCAGGTAGTCTAATGCATGACAAATATGTTAAATCATATATATATATATATATATATATGTTATATATATGACACACATATATATAACATATATATATACTATTTATACAGTTATCTTGCTGCAGAAGAAAAATTTGATCAAGAAGGAAAAAAAACTGAGAAAGAAAACAAAATGCTAGCAAACAACAACAGAAAGAGTGAATATGCTATGTTTGAGTCCACACTTAGTTCCCACAGGCTCTCTGTGGATGTATATGATTCTCCTCATCACTGAACAATTGAAACTGATTTGAATCATCTCAATGCTGAAGAAAACCATGTCCATCAGAACTGATCATTGTATGGTCTTCTAGTTGCCATGTATAATGATCTCCTGGTTCTGCTCATTTAATTCAGCATCAGTTCATGCAAGTCTCTCCAGGCCTCTCTGAAATCATCCTGCTGGTTGTTTCTTATAGAACAATAATATTCCATAACATTCACATACCATAATTTATTCAGCCATTCTCCAATCAATGGGCATTTATTAAGTTTTGAGTTTCTTGCCACTACAAAAAGGGCTGCCACAAACAATTTTGCACATATGGGCCCCTTTCCCTCCTTTAAGGCTTCTTTGGGATATAGGCCTAGTAGAAACACTGCAAAGTTTTTCCCCCCTGAGGCAATTGGGGTTATGTAACTTGCCCAGGGTCACACAGCTAGAAAGTGTTAAGTGTCTGAGGCAAGATTTGAAGTCAGGTCTTCCTGACTTCAGGGCTGGTGCTCTAATCCAAATTCACTTTTGTCAATATGTCATCCTCACAGCATAAATGATCCTTTTTTGCAAATGAAAAATGAATAACTGCAGCAATAATAATAAGAAAATCATCCTAAAAATCAAAACTATCAAGAAGCAGCGTGGGCTTCCTTGGTAGATGATCACTTTCTCCTCACTGGAAGGCTTCAATAACAAGTTGAATCTCTCTTTATCTAAGTAAGATGTAGAAGGGATTGATTGAGAATTGGTTGAATTGGATGGCTTTTCTCTGAGATTCTGACATTCACCCACCTCAAAATCATAGCTTTTGGGAGCTAGAAGAGATCCAAAATATTATAAAATCCCACCCTCCCGTTGTATAGATTAACATATGCTCTGGAAAATTGTTATTTTCCCAAGGAAACAGAAAGAAAAAAATTGAAATGTAGGTCTTCAGGTTCCAAATATAGTCCTTGACACTGTATCTCATCATCTCTCAAGTTGGATCTGACACAGTGAGTGGCAACATGTAGCCTGTTGCTTTCTCTGTATTCACTTATGAACTGGAAAAGTATTTCCTTTAGCTACAGTCTAAACAATGGGTATTTAAATCTTCCTAATTATCTGTCTCATCTTATAAAAAATCCTCAACTCAGTGATTCACTCAAAGTGTTCCACTATCCCTAAGCTTTTGTTCATGCTGTTCCCTCAGCTTAGAATACCTTCCAGATCCTCATCCTACCAGGTAAACTGTGACTTCCATGAAGCCTTCTATGATTCCCCAGACAAGTTGTGATCTTGTTTCTTTCTGAATCCTTTTAGTACTTTGCCACTATCATTCTTGAATTAAGTCTTTGGAAAGTACCTACATCATGCACCACACAATGCTGTCTAATGGAGCCTATCATATTTTGCCTTGTTTTATAAAGTAAATAGCTAGATGGTCAGCTTTATGGCATAGTGGATAGAGAACTGTGCTTGGAATCGATAAGATTAATCATCCTGAATTCAAATCTGGTCTCAGATACTAGCTATATTAACCCAGGCAAGTCACTTCACCCTGATTACCTCAGTTTCCTCATCTGTAAAATAAAGTGGAGAAGGAAATAGCAAACTACTCCAGTATCTCTGTCTAGAATACCCAAAATGGGTTGAGGAGTAAAATATAACTGAAAAATTAATAACTGAATCACAACAATATAATGTCAACCGAGGATCATTAGGGACCTTAGTGGCCATAAAATCTTAATCCCTCACTTTACAGATGAACAACAGAGCTACTAAATATCAAACAGCTTAAAAGGAATCTGAGGCAAAATTTGAACTCAGAGCTTCCTAACTTCAAGACCAGATTTATTCACTCTATCACTTAGCAACCTCAAAAAAAAGCCTTCAGCTTGATATGTTCATGGCCTGGGTAGTAGTAATTAGGTGGTACATTGAATGAAGCTTTGAACCTGAAGACAGGGAGATGAATCCAAATTTAGTCACACATATTTACTAGCTATATAACCATGGGCCAGTCATTTCACCTGTGTATACATTAGCTTCTTCATCTATAAAATACAGACAATAATAACACCTGTCGCCCAGGATTACTGTGAACATCAAATAAGATCATAATTTTATCATGCTTTGCAAATCTTAAAGGTCATGGACATCATGAAGTAGAATTATTGAAAAGGCTGCAATTATTGTCATGTGGGCAGACAGTGCTCCAGAATACAGATGACAGAATGCTGGAAAAAGGAAGGGCAGGACGTAAAGGATCTGGGTTTGCATACTGGCTTTACTACTTACTGTGTAACCTTGGAAAAAACTGTCAGCCTTCTTGTTCACCTGAAAATGAGAACTAGATAAACTCTGAGACCCCTTTAAGTCCTCAATCCCTTCAAGTATTACACATAAATACTTATCTCCTCTAGATCTCTTCCTACTCTTGAGATATCTGTGCTCAGAGGTGTGTTCTCCTGATTAGAAAGTCTAGAACCTGGACCAACATTTCATAAGGAGCCTAGACCATTCTTCCTTCATTCCCAGCTCAACTCACTTACTACCTTCATCTTAAAGCTCCGTTTTATGCATTGTCTTCCCTTCTTAAGATATAAGGTCCTCTAGGGAAAATTTAGCACAAACTTAGCACAAGCACTGGTACATAATAAGTGCTCAAAAAATGCTCTGTCTATCCATCCATCTCTCTCTCTCTCTCTCTCTCTCTCTCTCTCTCTCTCTCTTTCTCTCTCTCTCTATATGTTTATATATGTAGACACACACACACACACATATATATATATATATCCATCTATATCTGTCTATGTAACATCTACTTATTTATCTATCTTCTGATCTAGTTATCTATCTAGCCATCCATTTTCTATCCACCCATCCATTCATCCATCTATCTATCCATCTTTCTATCTATCAATCTATCCATGCAACCATCAATTTATCTGCTTAATTGTCTACCTATCTTATCCATCTTTAAAACATTTTGTAATCAGGGAACATATCCCATCTTTTGTAATCCCTGGTGTCCAGTAATTTTCTTGTATCTAACTTTTCATGACCCCATGGACCATGGGGGTTTCATTTGGCTAAGACTGGTTTGCCATTCCTTTTTCAGTGAATTACGACAATATGATTTAAGCAATTTTTCCAGGGTCCCATAGCTAATAAGTAGCTGAAGCCATATATGGATTCAGGTCTTCCTGACTCCAGGACCAGCATTCCATCTACTGAGCCATCCAGACACTCTAACACCTAATAAAAGTCTGGGGAGGCCATATAATAGATACTCAACAAATCCTCCTTGACTTGTTTTGATCCAGAAAGCAAAGACATATAGGGGCAAAGTTGTGATTTAATTCAATATACATTTATTATGCAAGAGATAAAAATTATTTAGTTCCTGCCTAGAGAAGTTTGCCTTCAATGGACAAGATACACTATGTTTATACCAGACAGAACTCTTAACTCTGGAGTGAGGAGACCTGAATTCAAATTTTTTATCTGAAACTTGCTATTTGTTTGACTTTGGTTAAATCATTCTATGTCTCTGGGCCTCAGTTTCCTGACCTGTATAATGTGAAGGTTAGACTAGGTGACCTCTGCAGGTTCTTTTTACTGAAGATATCTGATAATACAATCTTAAGAAATACAAAATTTGTGCAAATTAATACCAAAAATAATTTTAGTGGGAAGGAATCTAGCACGTGAGGGCACAGAGAAGGGTAGAAGGTGACGCCTGAGCAGCATTTTGAATGCAAGTAGGAATTCTACCAGGGAGAAGTGGGGAAGAAAGTCACCACAGGCCTGTTCAAGGACATAAAAGCCGTTCTCTGAGCTGCCTCTTCACCTTCTCCTTTTCTTTGTCACATTGGATCTATTGAGTCTCCCACTGGGCCTGGCTCTCTGGTTTCCTGAGAGGCTGCTCTAGTAACACCTGTCCAGTCTGCAGTCCCCAGCAGCCCCTTTCTCATCTCCAGCCCTGTTTGCCTTTTGTCTCCCCTGGTGACTTTGTGGGAGTCGCAGGCAGCTGTCTCCTGGCAAGCGAGCAAAGAGTAAGAAAGATGCCAATTTGTGGCAGACGTCTGAAGAAACGATTTCTAAAACAGCAATTACCAGAAAGGGGAACAAATTACTACTTACTTCAGAGACTTTCACACATGGAGAATCAGAGCTCGACAAAAATAATCAGGCCAATGTGTTTGCAAAACTGCATTATTTATATTGAAATATCTCATGGAGAAAGGTCAGGAACAGAAATTGAAGGTTAGCAAAGGAGTAAAATACCCAGGTCACTTTATCTTGGAAAAGCTAGTGCAGGGCTTTGATTACAGTTGCATTAAGCATATTTGAGATCTATTTAATGAAGCCAGCTTGGTACTGGGGCTCAAATTTTGAGGGAAAAAAGATTTTAAGCATCTATACATGATCGTCTGGCTGGCAAATAAATCCACCCCACTGCAGCTCCTCTTTGAGGGCCAGCCAGTGCCAAGAGAGATGTCCTGAATTGTTGAGTCCCCTGTGATTCACTACAGTTTTCAGTTAGGCCTGAGCCATCAAAGCAGAGAGAGGGGAAAAGGCAGGCCATTTGGCTTTGTTGCTACGCAACAGACTGACATCACCTACTGCAGAAAGTTCTAATCCCTACTCTGAAGTTATTTTCCTGTGTGACCCTGAGGCACTTATTCGGTTTTAGAACCCCAGTTTCCATAGAGACTGGGAAAGGATAAGGGAGAACAAGTGGATAGTGGTAAGAGGGAAGGAAGGAAGAAGGAGAGAGGCAATCTGGTCAGGTGAAGGGTGTGCTAGATTGGGAGTCCAAGGACATACTTCTGAAATTGAACTAAATGACTCATAATTTCTGAGATCCAGGGCAAATTGTTAACCTTCTCTGGACCTCAGTTTCCATATTTGTAAAATTAGGTAGTTTAACTTCATGCATGACCACTAGGATCCTCCTCCAGCTCTGGCATCCCATATTCTAAGGTACCTCCCATTCTCTAATTTTTAGGTTTTAATGACTCTCCCAGATCTGCCACTCTTTATGGTCAAAAGCATCTTCTATAGCTCTGGATACTTCTGAACAAACTAAATTCTAATGGTCCTCCCAGTTTTGGTTTATGTTCTAAATGCCATCCTAGTTCAAAGTTCTAAGAGCCCTCCCTCCTTTAACATTCTAAACACTAAGACTTCTCTCTGTTCTAACATTCAGCTTTCTAAGAACCCTCCTAACTCTGAGAGCCTTTCCATCTTAGTTGTTCTAAGATCTTTCCCACCTCAGGCATTCTATGTTCTAAAACTTCTCCCTGACCTAAAAGTCCTCTCAACTCTGACATTCATGTTCTAAGATCTAAATTTATAGTAGTCTGGCAAGGGGAGGGTAACCTTTAACTCCTTCATTAAAATGGGCCATCAGCAAAATTATTAAGTCTATTTCAGTGCCCATTACCCCATGTTACACCCTGCTCTATTTCCCACAAATTGTCCACCATTTTCTAATACCTACAGTGTTCAATCTGTTTTCCCAACTTTCCCGATGAGATTTGCTCTCAGAAAAGGCTGGAACATTTCAGTCACTTACTTTGTAGGATGGCTATTAGCTTGCCATAGACTTCTGCATTGAGGCCTTTTCTCTAGTTGGGCAATGAAAGCTTTGGTCCTTGAAAAAGGAATTTCAGGCATCAGGGAACAAGTAGGGAAGGACTCTGTGGGAAAGTATTACTAGATTCCTAGACTCAAGTGGCAAGTGGAGAAAGGGAATCTCAGCATCCAGAAAACCAGATTTCAAATTCAGTCTCTGATATGTGATACTTTGGAAAGAGGGCTAGAGTAGAAATGAAAGTGTTTGAGTTAAAACTGACTTCTGACACTTCTTACCTGTGTGACCTTGAATAAGGCATTTCTCTGGACTTTGATTTCCTTATGTTTAAAAGGAAGAAATTATACCAGAAAATCCCAGAGAGCTATTCTGGCTCAAAATCTATGATCTCCCCAGCTAGAGTCCTCAGACTCTGCCCATGTCACCAAACTTTAAAGTGCCCTAGACAATTTTCTCCTTCCTCCCTTCCTCTTTCCCTTCCTTCCCTCCTGACTTCCATCCTTCTGTTGTTGTTGTTGTTGTTGTTGTTCTCCTCCTCCTCCTCCTCCTCCTCCTTTCTCTCCTCCTCATCTTCTTCCTCTTCCTCCTCTTTCTCCTCCTTCTTCCTCCTTTTGTTCTTATTTCTCCCTTCCTCTCTTCATCCCTCCCTCTTTCCCTCCCTTCCTTTCTTCTTTTCTTTCTTTCTTCTTTTTTTTCTTTTTCTTCCTCCCTCCTCCCTCCTCCCTCCCTCCCTCTGTTCCTTCCTTCCTTCCTTCCTTCCTTCCTTCCTTCCTTCCTTCCTTCCTTCCTTCCTTCCTTCCTTCCTTCTTTCCTTCTTTCCTTCCTCCCTTTCTCCTTCCTTCCCTCCCCGCCTTTCTTTTTTCTTTCTTTCTCTCTCCTTTTATCCCTCCTTCTCTTCTTCCTGCTTCTTCTTTCCCTCCCTCCCTCCCTCTCTTTGTCTCTGTCTCTGCCTTTCTCTCTCTCTTTTTTCTCTGTCTGCCTTCTCTTTGAAACACAAAGTTTTGCAAGGATGAATTTTAAAAACTATCTGTCTGTCTGTCTGTCTGTCTGTCTGTGTGTGTCTCCCTCCCCTTCCCCTATTAGGTCTAGACTTCAAATCACTTTTTTTTGTTTGTTTGTTTGTTTTGTTTTGTTTTTTCCAAATATAAACTGAGATACAGTGTTTTTTAATTCATAATGTATTTTAGACATCTAAACTAAAACCTAGGATGTATTTAGCATTTTTTACTGATATTATTTCATTTAGTCTTCATAGTAACTCTCTAAATTAGATGAAATTACTATGCACTTTTTACTAATTTTAAAACTGAGGTCCAGAGAGAGGCTGAGACTTGCTTGAATACAAGCCCACTGTTCTACTTACTATGTCACTTAGATGTTTCTAGATCTATAAAATGATGGAATATTTTAGCATATTTAACATGTATTGTATTACCTGCTATCTAAGGAAAGGTGTAGGGGGAAGGAAAGAAAATTTGGAACAGAATATTTTGGAAGGGTCAGTGTTGAAAAATTACCTATGCATATATTTTGTAATAAAAAGGTTTAATAAAATAAATTTTAAAAAAATAAAAATAAAATGATACAGATTGATACATTTTTACATCAAATCTTGTAGTTATTTGACCCATTTGAATGAGTATGGAATAGTAGATAGAGCACTGGGCCTAGACTTAGGAAGACTCATCTTCCTGAGTTCAATCTGGCCTCAGATACTCCCTAGCTTTATGAACTGGACAAATGATTTCATCCTGTTTGCCTAAATTTCCTCATTTATAAAATGAAGTGGAGAAGGAAATAACAAACCACTTTAGTATCTCTGCCAAGAAAACCCCAAATGGAGTCACAAAGAGTCAGATGTGACTGAAAATGACTGAACAAAACTGCAATATTAGATTATCTCCAAGTTTCTTCAAGCACTAAATCATTTGTCCTTGTCAGCTCCATAGTCCCCTAAAAAACCATAAGTCATAAAATCTGTACATGAAGCAATAGTGATGCTGTTGGACTCTTGAAGAAGAAGAAGAAGAAGAAGAAGAAGCATGAATTCAAATTTGGCCTCAGATGCTAAGCTCTATGATGTAGAGCAAACAATTGATATTCCTTGAGTCTAATTTTTCTTATTTATAAAAGGGAAGAGATAATAATGCCTTCCTCAAGGGTCAGTTTAAAAGTCAAAGAAGCTAATGTATATAGAGCACTTTGCAAAAGTAAAAGTTCAGTATAAATGCATGATGTTACTGTTATTATTAATAAGGATGAAGATGATGCTGTATATACCCAGAGAAAGGTAATTAGTGCATTGTTGGTAGAATTCTGAACTGTTCTAATCATTCTGGAGAGCAATTTGGAACTATGCCCAAAGGGCTATAAAATTGTGCTTATTTTTTGATCCAGCAGTATCACTATTAGGTCGGTATCCTATAGAGAATATTAAACAAGGAAAAAATTCATATGGTCAAAACTATTTATATTAATTCTGATAAACATAGCTGTTTTCAACAGCAAGGTGATTCAGGTCAGTTTCCAATGGTTTTGTAATAAAAAGAGACCTCTACACCCAGAGAGAGGACTGATTTTTTTTTACTTGTTTACTTACATTTTATTTTCTTAATCATTTTTCCTTTCTGACCTGATTTTTTTCTTGTGCAGCATGATAAATATGAAAATACATGTGGAAGAATTGCACATGTTTAACATATATTTATTACTTGCCACCTAGAGGAGGTGTTGGGGGGAAGGAAGGGAGAAAAAAATTAAACACAAAGTTTTGCAAGGATTAATTTTTAAAACTATATATGCATATATTTGCAGATAAAAAGCTGGGGAGAAGGGAGCAGAGAGCCAACAGGGCAGAGTATATA